>SSNS01000257.1:658424-958795 GCA_006937985.1 Aphyosemion australe
AAAGATGTGAAAATGTGTCGCTTGGATATAAAAGGCATTTCTAATAATGTAAACTTCAACACACAATCATAGTTTAGATATTTTCACAGGATGCAAAGCCAATTATTTAAAGTTAGTCAGTTCAATGGAGACAATAAATAAAAGAGAGAAGCTTATTCCAACAATTCTTCTAGAGGTGAAGCAGATGCAGAGACGGAAACCTAAGCTGTTCATTGCAATAGACATGTCTCTTATCTGTGTTTTCATTTCAGCCGTGCATTCCTGTGCAGCACTGTGGATGATTTGTACATATTTGCATACATAATCAAAATGATGAAGGTGTCATTTGATTTTCTTTACTTGCACCACATTGAGCTCTCATGGCCACTGTATCAGTGACTCCATTTACTTCTTAAACACTTCCTCAAGTTGCATTTTGCTGTGCAGAGGCAAAGTGCATCAGAGCTCATCACCAGAGTCCCCAGGGGTCACATGTCTCTCCTCTCATCACTATGTGGACACAGCGCTCCATGTCTCTAAAGGAGAAGAATGTGATAGGGGAGAAGAAGCGGAGAGCAGTTATATAACGGCTAATGCCCTCTGTCCATGTGTGGTGTCTGCTGGCAGATGGTGGACCGCCCATCAGTGAGGGCAAATGGACAGATACGTTAAAACGGGCACAGTCTGGTGGGATAAAGATGGAAAAAGAGTTCTGGAGAAAGTTGTGTAAGTGAACACGGGCACGCATCATGTCACATAACTTCTTTATAATTCCATAATAACCACTGTGTAATAATCACAGACGCTCTCCAGGTGATCCTGTTTCAGCTTCGATCATGGGCCAAATTGGCCGATGGTGGAATGACCCCAACCGCACTGAAGCATGGCAGGGTTTCATCATGGTATGGGACTGTTTTGCTGCTGCAGACACTGAAAGTGTCAGAATCATTTTAGGTCTGGAAGCAATTTAAAGTAACAATCAGTCAAACAGGATTGTAAACTGAACCCAGGTGAAGAAAACACAAGACGACGAAATAAATAATAGAAAAAGACTTGTGACCATAACAGGTGATGTTGGTGAGCAGGGTGTTAGCTTGGTCTGACAGAGAAATAAAGTGATCCAGTTAACGTGTTTCTATTTCTGCTCTTGCTCATCACTCAAATAACAAACCAGGCGACCCTGATAAGGTAGAAGAACGGCAGAAGATGCTAACTGCCTCAACTATTATTGGCTCTCTGTCTTAACACAGGACGCTATGCTAACAGTTTACTCTGTGTTAAGTCAACACACACCCTGCTGTCTGTGCCTTACACACACATGTGTTCTGTCATTGAGGCCAGATTCAACCAGTGGCTCCAGTTTGTTATCTGAAGCAAGGATTTATTGTGAATTGCAGGACAGCGTTCTTTACTTCAGACGCTAATGATGGACAAACAATCACGAGGCGCTGGGGATCAATATGCAGGTGTGTGTGTCTTGGTTCAGGCTTGCCCAGTGTTGCATCTCTGCTCATTATTTCACTCATGTGCATCACAGGAGACCAGGGAAGAAGACAGAAGACAGGATCCGATTGCTGCAGACGTCACAGCGCTGATGGAGCACAGCACCATGCAACTGACACAAAACAGGCGCCACCACCAAGTCAGCTGCTCCGTTTTCTTTCCTTTTCTTTTGAGTCTTTATTAGATACAGAACTGTGCCCACCACAGAGGAACCTCGGTAGAAAACCAATTATAGAGCAATTGTGTGGTTATTTTTTTCCAGGTTCATACACTGAAGCTGAAGAGCGGTTTTGAAATGGTTGAGGGAAATAGAAATCCCGTAAGTCCAGAAAACAAGTATTCTTCTGCATGTTACGGTTCATGACACAGGCCCAGAAAAGCCCCACAAAACGCCTGCTGACAGAAAAAACACGTAAATCCAGTAACAGCATCTTTTATAGCCTCTGATGAAGCAACGTTTACTACATTTATTACAGGAAATCCAAAAAGCAGGAAAGAAATAATGAGATACAGATGAGTAAAGGAATAAACACAACATGGGTGTAAAAACAGAGTCTGTGATCAAAACAGAAGCAATTTTAGAGGATGAAATTGGATTTATAAAAGCACCAGGAACCACAGCAAGGTCAAAAGTAGTCGAGATCAAAAGGTAATTACGTAAAAGCGAGTCCCTGAGAGTTTATTCCAAGAGGTGGATTTAAAAGGATGGAGCTGAATTAGTCACTCAGGTTTGTTTCAGAAGGTCAAACTACACGTTTCTTCATTTTTCAGACATGTTGACTAAAGCTTTACATTTTTTTCCTTTTCAAAATGTTTTCTGGAATTGTTCCAACGTGGTTGGTGTTTGACCCTCATCGATGAGGTGGTTTTATGGATGCTTGGGCTTTTTTTAGTTCACTGATTTTTGATGCAACAAACTTGATCCATAAAAAATGTAACCAGTCATAAATCAAACTTACTGTAAGCAAAGCAGAATTATGTTGATTTTAAATACAACTGCAGAATCCGTTCTTAATGTTATTATTGATATTGTTTATTTTATGATTATTATTATTTTTATTATGATTATTATTATTTATTTTTTCTTGATTGTGTGGTTGTGTTGTGAATATGAAAAAGACTCTGCTGTCTTAATTGTTATTTTTGTTGGATGATTTGAGGACCCGCTCGAAAATGAGATGACTCATCTCAAGCGGTTTCTATCCCCATAAAACATAAGTTAAATTAATAAATAAATAAAATGTTCGCCGAGATCAGAACCTGAAAAAGCAAAATCACTACAGTGTCTGTACAACATCAACCTACATTAGATTATAGCACAGAAATAAAATACAACATATTAGATTTCCGAGTCAAAAGATCAGTCCCTGTGATGTGTGTCTTGATAAAAGCCTACATGGGACAGGCAGCAGCCAGGATCTGAGGAAGCCAGCAAGTCACAGAGCACCCCTGACACTGTGACGTAATAAAGCAGAAGCCGCTCCGCTCCCCGGACGGCAGACGCCGGGAGCTTTGATCTGCTGTGGTACAAAGACGAACAGATGTGTCCTGGTCCGGCAAGCTTCAGTCATGAATATCGCACTAATAGAGCAGATGCTGCTCCCATCAAAGTGTGTTGGAATCAATGAACTGTGCATTTCTGTTCATATCAGATCTGATAACTTTATCTACACTGCAGGTGAAGGACACGCATGTCTTTATGGATTGTTGTTTTTGTCAGATGTGAGTAAATGAACACGGAGGCTAACCAGCTGATCTGTGATGTAAGAACAGTCAATATTCTATTAACAAATCAACAAAACGTCATGCTCGTTGATCGTCCAATCACATTGATTTGTTAAGTTTTGAGGACTTTTGTCACCAGAATTTAAAGCTCAGGTGATTAAATTTGCATTGATTAGCTAAATGAAATGCCTAGCATTATTTGAAGAAAAGCATATTACCCTCCATCTTTCAAGCTTTAAAACTGAAAACCTCTCACGTGGATTCAAATGGGCAACAGTCACCCTCTTAGAATAGAAGCATGTAGAAAATCCCTTTATTGTCCCTCAATGAGGAGCTTTTTGTGTCACAGCAGCAACTATAGTCATAACAGGAGCAAAAAGGAGAGTATAAAAATAAAGCATAAGTAAGATTTAAGAGTAAACTTAAACAACAAGAAAAAGTATCACAGGAATACTCAAAGATTCAAAGTTCAAAATATTGAATACACACATTTTAAGAAATATAATAAAAATAAAAAGTGTTCTAAGGTGATGCTAATGTTTTTATTTGTTTTCATTTCATAGTCGACCATTAAAAATTATCCGCTTTCACCCCCTGATTTAAAGCTTGCATGCCCAACCACTTTGGGGTAATTTAACTGGGCTATACATGACTAGGTCCTGAAAGTAAAGTTGGTTTAGAGCCTTGGAGTCCATTTGAATCCAGAAAGACCACCTCAGCTAGTCTGGCGAGCCATCCTATATGTGAATATATAGTTGCAAGAAAAAGTCTGTGAGCCATTTGGAAAATATATGGGTTTCTGCACATGGCTGCACAAAAAGATGCAAAAGGTGAGTCTGGCATACTATGCCCTCTTTAAAATCCTTCCAGTGGTTTTGCTCGAACAGAAGGGGTTGACTCCAATAGTTAATGGCTGTTACAGCCCTTGGCTGTTTGTGTTTTTGTATTTTTAATTTTCTCCTCTGGTTTCCTCCCTTCCTGTGTGTGTGTGAGAGGAGCAGTCAAGCCACACCTGGATCCTCTCCCCCTGATTGACTCCACCTCAGCTGTCCCTGGTTGTAATCAGGCTGGCTCTGCCATAAGAAGCCAGCCTGTCTTCAGTTCAGGGGAGCAGCAGGGCAGAAAGGTTCTCTGCACGGTTGTGTCCATGGTGGCATTTTGGTTTCAGACTTTATATGATTTGTCTTTGATTTGATTAACAACTTGTCTCTGCTTTGTTTTATTCTCTTTTAGAAGACGACTCAGGTCAATAGGGAATCCACTTTTGATGGTTTCTGACGCCTCTTAGAAACCAAAATAAGGTTAAATTAACCTAAGACCTTTTTGGGATTTTGTGCAGGTCTCTAATATAAAGTGGTTTTGTGTAGCAGAGACTAAGTGCAAGTTGTTTCGATTATAGTTTTGCCACCGGTTTGGTTTAGTTATCTTGTGTTTCTGTTCAGTTCCTTTTGTGAATAAATGGTTTCAATGATTTTACGCTTCGAACATGTGTCCAAAATTGTTACCCAGGTCACCTGGTTTGTAACAATGGCGTTTGAAGCAAAACAAAATATTTATCTCTGTATTGTGAATGATTCTGAGCTATAACACCAAATCTTGGCTCAGTATTTGTACAATTGATTAAGTTATATATATGTTTTCTATGACCATGCTGAATGAGGTGAACTCTAAAATGTAACCACATGGATATGCCATCCATCCTGTGGTTCATGAGATGCAGTATGTTTCTGCAACAGCTCTACTTACTACCAAGTTTATTGCAGTTTATGGTACAGCTATCAAGCTTTTATTAGGTAAGTTTCATCAGTAGATGCATGTGACTGATGGCGTGCTTTAGGACAGGACCCTTACCTTTTCCTGGTATTGCCGTCTAGATGAATCAAGCGACTGAATGAGTGCGGTTGCGTGGCCGATGAACATGGCGTAGCAGGTGGCTCCTACGATCATACTGAGCATGGTCAGCCAGATGTCTGACATGCTCTCTGGGGCCTGTCTCCCATATCCGATGCACAGCATGTGGCTCATGGCTTTAAAGAGAGCGAAGGAGTAGAGCTCGCTCCACGTGTCGTTCTGGAGGAGGTAAAATAACCCAACAGAGACAATTAAATGGGTTAAATGGAATTAAAAACAGCTAAAAATACATTTAATGTTCTTCTCTTGGATTAGCTCTAGTACTGTCTCAGTCTACTGGTATGTGTTTTTTTTTCTTACAAAGCTAGACTGTAGTTTCACTTTCATGTAAAAGGATAACAAAAGTGGGAATGAAATAAGAGGTTTAATGAGTAAGAATGCTTCTGTGAAGCTTGGCTTGTGTCTGCTGTGAGTTTCCGGTTTAGCAGAGAGCCTAATCACCATCTCGAGCAGCCTGGGCCTGTCTTGGCCGAGCTGAAGGAGACGGGGAAACGGGAGTGGGTAATGAGGAGCCTGTACTACCTTTGATTGGTGCTCACACACTCAGTCAACCCTAATTCTCTCATGTTTGGATTCATTAGAAAGCTCTCTGCTGGCACTGCTGAACCTCAGGTCCCCTCCTCAAACAGCTGCCGTTAACGCACTCCGTGAAGGTTACCACTCTGTGTGTGTGTGTGTGTGTTTTCTCTAAGCGCTTCAGCCACTGATTGATTCTTATCTGATTTGTATTTTGTCCATTTCCATTTGCATTTAATTTGAGATTCAAATGTGGTGTGTTCTGACGCAGGTGAATGAAGAAGTCCTAGAAGAGGATTGTCGTCAGATGCTTGAAAATTAGAATCTAGGAGCAAATATCGGGGATTAGATTTCTGAGAATCTTATCTTCTTGTGGCAGAGTAAAAATAAACTCAGTCCAAGTGCCACTCTGAGAGCTCAAACTCAGCTTCAAGCATGGCTTAGAGGAATATTATGGCCGGTGTGTTTTGTGTGAAAGCTATAAATAACCACTATCTTAGCCTGAATGGCCTTTGTTTGGAGAAATAGAGTTAATGGTTGATAGGGAGCTAAAGGCTAGTCTGAGTGTAGCCAAGACAAAAGTGTATTGCTGGCTTAAGTCAGGATCCTGCCAGGCTGTTGATGATGTTGACTAATTGTGAACGGCGTTCCCGAGATTTATCGAGAGTTCCCAGTTTCCTCACAGGTCTCAGTCATGTCTCTACGGTTTTGCATGTTTGGAAAATGTGTGCAACAAGTTTTTTTGTTTCAAACTATTCTCTAAGTCACCATCTATTTGTCTTTAACTCATCTTGAAATAAGTTTAGTTTTTGAGGCAGAAATGTAAGTCACATAATCAATCAATGTTTATTTATATAGTGCTTTACACAACCCAGAGGGTGACCAAAGTGCTTTACATTAAAAAATAAAAATCAACAATAAAATAGTTAAGAATCACTATAAAACGTAAAAATCAAAGCCAGATAAAACAATTTGGAACTGCTATAAAAGAAATAAAAATCTGAGCCTTTTAAAAAGTAATTAAAAGCCACAATAAAATAATAAAAAAATATATATCAACATTTTAATGTGGAAAAAATAGCTAAATTAGATACAACACTCCAGTATTTTCAAAATCCATGCGAAGGAGGTGTGTCTTTAATCCAGACTTAAATAAAGTGACATCAGAGGTCATCCATAGGTCAAGTGGGAGTTTGTTCCATAGCTTCGGGGCTACCACAGAAAAAGAACGATCACCCCACTGCCTGTATTTAGATCTTGGAACATGTAAATAAAATGTCCCAGAAGCCCTTGTTTCTCTGCCTTGCTTTTGAAATGAAAGACTGTCACAGATGTAGGATGGTGTGAGCCCATGAAGACCTTAAAATGCAAACATTATGACATTGAATTTAATTCTGAATCTAACAGGGAGCCAATGAAGTGATGAGAGAACTGGAGTGATGTGTTCACGCCTAGGGATGTTGGTGAGCAGATGTGCAGCTGCGTTTTGAACTAGTTGCAGCCTGGCAAGACTCTCCTCCTCTCCCATCATCCCTAGGCCATGCCCCCCTGATACCAGAACTCGCATTGCGACAGTAAGCGAGATAGCGCTAAACAGTCGCAGTTTTCTATGTCCAAATGTCTTTTGTTGTCCGTGACTTCAAATGGTGTTTTTTCTTTTAGGGACTCTGGTAGTTTGTCCTAAAGTAGAGGTGGTAGCAGCCGGCCGTTTCTCCTTCTCTGATATTAATGAGCGGAGAACCTCTCACACCCGTGGTGTTCTGTTGCTAAATGCGCATAATTAGAGGAGGAGCAAATGCAAACGTGCAGTAGTTCGGTGAGACCGACACC
Organism: Aphyosemion australe; assembly: GCA_006937985.1. NCBI lineage: Eukaryota > Metazoa > Chordata > Actinopteri > Cyprinodontiformes > Nothobranchiidae > Aphyosemion > Aphyosemion australe. The sequence continues at coordinate 665,889 of SSNS01000257.1, forward strand.
CAGATGGTCCAATCTTTGGTTTTGGACCAAGACATGTTTTTTTTTTTTTCTGTTTTATTTTTTTTTACTTCACAAAATTTAATAGCTACATGTTAGAGCATTGTTAAGAGACATGAAAACAAAAATGGAGCGAGCTTGTTTTGCAGATTTGTTTTTGTAGCTTTAATTTGATGCAACTGAGTAAACGTGTGCCTTTTCTTTTCATTTTTGCAGTCGTCACCAGTCACAGCCCAGTGAGACACTAGCTCAGACCACTTATTCTCCTGCAGCTGGGTAAAGATCAACAGTATGAGCTCAGATCCTGCTTCAAGCATGGCTCTAAGGTTTTTATCACTTTTGAGGCCATGAGCTGAAGCAGAGACTGGACTTTCCCTTCTTAAATGAAAAAGCACAGCTACAGCAGTTTGACACGTTTTAAATACTCTAGCTTTGTTATCTTTATGCACACCAGTCTTAAAGAGGCAGACTGAAGCCTCAGGTTGACTAAAGATGTGGAGCTGCTAACAGCATGCCACCACACTGCAGGTGGATTAACAGCATGACCCTAACCCTGTTGATTCACTCAGCATCTGTCTGTGCCCACTACACAGACGTAGAAACACTTTGCAAACACAAGCAAGCTCAGATCTCCTCTAAATGTACTTACAGTTTTTTTCGATTGCTAAAACGCGTTTGTCAAAACTGTACGTTTCTTTCAAAACTGCACACACAAAACCCCAAACATCACACACAAATTGCTAAACCCTGGCATCCCTTCGCAATCAAATCTCGTAACAATTTAACAAAATGGAACACAAGTAGCATTTGGCAGAACACTACCCAGCATGGAAAGAACACTGAAGAGCAAAACTGAAAACACAATTAGAGAAATGGAACACACTGAATCTATTACACACTGAATCTATTACAATGCCCTCTTCTCTCATAGACAAACATTAGACACACACAAATTTAGAGACAAAACACTTTATTTTTAAATCCCCCACCCCCTCTCCCATTCAAGCATATTCATGGGGCATCATGCCTCCGGTCTCTGTCTGGCCAGAGGGCCTCGTCAACATCACAGGCGATGTCCTCCTGGTCCAAACAGCGCTGGAAGTACCGCCTCGAGTGCCTCATGAAGCCCTGACAGGCCTCAAAGGCCAGATCTCCACAAGCCTCCTCCAAGGCTTGAAGCAGTGGGACCTGGCTCTGTGGATTCCTTTCGTAGACCTTCCACCTCCAGGCTGAGAAAAACTCCTCAATGGGATTGAGGAAGGGGGAATAAGGTGGAAGGTATAAAACGGAAAACCGTGGGTGGTCTTGAAACCACTCATGCACCTGGGCAGCCTTGTGGAAACTTACATTGTCCCAAATGATTAGTTGACCCGCTGTGGGTTATCTATGTCATCAGGTTGAACAAGCACATCATACAGGCCATTTAGGAATTCCAGTCGCAGGGCTGTGTTGTATGCCCCTAGGTGGGCATGTCGGTGTAGGATGCCATGGTGGTTCATGGCCGCACACATAAGCCCCCTTCAGACAGGCCATGAAAAACGGAAATGTTCGGGACTCTGTCCGTAAGACGTTTGTGTCTGAATGCAAATATCCGGTAAACCTTTTCCTGAATTAGACCGGACGAAGCCCCTAGTAACAGGACCGGACTCGTCACGGACAGGGTGGCTGCTTCAGACTGGTGAGGTCGAGTTCCGGACAGGGTGGAGGAGGAGGGGAGCGGGGGACGCTGGTGCGCACCTAGATTACATATATCACGTGACCGGGAAGGCAAAGTTTTTCAACACGTCTGACCAGAAAACTTCGCCACTTGGTCGTGAATGTTTCCATATACGCCGGGTAGCTCGCTCCTGTAGCATGCGGCGAACCATGGCAGCTTGCCTCCTACGGTACAGTCTCCTGGAAGCGCGACGGAGCGCATCACAGTGCTTCCGTGATTCCTTTATTAACCATTAAGCTTCATCATCCAGGTGACCAGGTCTCTTATGCGTCTTCGTGTGCGCAGAATTGTGCTTAACGTAAGTCCGATCAGTGAGAGGAATTCTATCACATACTAGCTTTGTTTGTGGAAATGACGCATGTACGCCCGCTGCATTATGCAATATCTGGGTACCCCCCACCCCCTCCCCCGCAGACGTCTGGAACTTTTCCCTGCTGTGTGAAGGCAGCCGAAAGGACAAGTTCCGGTGCAAACGTGGTGTGTCTGAAAATACAGTTCTGGTTAAAGACCGGACTGAATTGTCCACACATATTCCAGAATGTCAATCTGAAAAGGGCTATAGTGACATTGCCACCATGCAGGCCTGGGACCTCGATTATGGCCCGCTGGCCAATCACATTTCCCTGATCACAAATCGCTCGCCAGACCCAAACGTTTAGAGATTTGAATATTTGTGTGTTGTTGATTGAAGCTTTGAGGTTTTATGTGAGAGGTGTGTGTAAACCTGATAATTGTGTGCTGTGTTTTGACAGCAAGGTAATGTGAAATTGACATCAGAGTGTAAAGGAGGTAAATCAGAGTTCTAATATGATAAGGATATCTTGAGTAGTGATAAATTGAGTCAAGTGATTAGGAACAGAAGTAGAGGTTGTGAAAATCATGCCTCAATTTTGCTTTTTGAGTTTTAGCAATCGAAAAAAACTGTAACATATGACGCAAAGACAACAAAAAGAAGGGACCATGAATTGGTTATCTCCTACTGTCACACTGTATGTGGCCTGCTTGTGCATATTTAAATATTTGCACTGTTCCGGAAATTGTTTTGGTTTCTTTCCTCATGTTCCTGGAACTGTTTTGTTTGAGACTAAGCTTTATGCTGCTGACATTTCTCTCATTTCTGCCCCTGGTTTTTGTAAAAAAGCACAACGTGAACACAAATGTGCACAATGCAGCATTGTTGCTCTAAGGTTAGCTTTTCAACAACATGCCAACAGTCTGACAATGTCAAATATCTGAGCTGAACAAAGCCCGTTTTATAAAATAATAAACCATTTCTTATTGTCATTTGACACCTTGGCTGCTTTTTCATTTTTAAAATCATCTGCATTTTGTTAGTGGAACAATATGGTCTCTGCAGAATAATAAATAGCTGCTGTGTGTATATTTTCCTTTTGAATGACACCATATCTGTAACCATGTTACGAGTGCATCACTGACTGGCTGTACAAGGTTAATGTGTACGTTTGAAGTAACAGCTGATTAAAAGTGACAGACTGCACGGCTGTCTCTTTCTGTAGGAAACAGTGATCCTCATAGTAACACAATAAACTAATTCTACAGAGATACTACCTTCTGTGAAAGTGGGGGAGGGGTGCAGAGAGGCAGAGAAAACAAATGAAATTAGTTTGTGTGTTCATTTTATTTGCTATCGTTTTCACTGAGCCGCGCGGATGATAGCTAATTGTACATAATACATTTAGGGAGCAACACGAATGGAGTTTGGGACACGGATGAAGCATGATGGCGTTGTTATAGAAAATTATTGTGCGTGCATGCTGGCACACTCGTCTGGGTGCTCTTTAAATCTCAGGATTTGTTTGCATTTGTGTGTGAGTGTGTGTGTGTACACTCAGCTGTGTCAGGATTCTCTGACGGAGGGAGTTGCGTTTGCTTCAGGGGACAAACATTTAGAATTTCATTTCATAAACTCCTATAAAGGAGCTTGTTGCGATGTTTAGATTTATTATTTAAAGCCACTGGTGCATGTTTAGATTTATTATTAAAATGAGTAAAGTAGGTTTCAAGATGCTGGGTTTTCTTATCAATTAGGAATGTTGTCTAGAACAACAAAAAGGACTTTAGTTTAAGCACAGCACTGAGAATTTAGTGTAACTTTGAGTGTGAAAGCTAAATAATGGACTTATTCGAGGAAAGACCTTAGCGTAGCTGCACTAGGCTCAGTGGCCTAGTGGTACACTGCAAAAAATTATTTCTAATTTTTTTTTTAAATCCTCATTTTTGTTTAAAAAGAAAATAATTTCTTCTCTACAAAATAACATTACTTAAAATAAGGTAAATATTCTTAAATATGATCCAAATTTTCTTGTTTTGAGTAAAATAAAATATGCCAGTGGGTTAAGCAAAAGTTGCTTGGCTAGAAATCTTAAAACTAGCAAAACAATCTAATTTCAGGTTTATTAGCTAGTTTTAAGATTTCTGTCAAGCAGCTTTTGTTTAAACCACTGGCAGAATTTTTTACTCAAAACAAGAAAATTTGGATAAAATTGAAGAAAATTTACCTTATTGCTATTTCTCTAGACAATAATTTATTTTCTTTTTAGACTAAAAATAAGATAAAATTTACTTTTTTAGAAATAATTTTTTGCAGTATATGAGTGTCCACCTTGAGACTGGGAGATCATAGCAAAGACTTTAAAAATGGGACCCAATGCCTCCCTGCTGCACATTCAGCATTAAGGGGTTGGATTGGGGGGTTAAACCACCAAATGGTTCCCGAGTGCGGCTGTGTCTGCAGCTCACCGCTCCCTCAGTGGATGGGTCAAATGCAGAGAACAAATTTCACCAGTGTGTGACGACTAACGGGACTTTAGCTGTGACTTTAAATCTCTAAACATTATCTTCATCTTTATGTAATTTACTTCGAATTCTAGCTCCATGCAGTAAAGCATGGTGGTGGTAGCTTCATGCACTGGAGTGTATTTGTGCAAAAGAGAGTGAGAGACCAGCTTAAGTAAAAAACTGATAAATCTATAAATGTCAGCAGCATAATAGCCCTGAAGCATTCTGAAGTTGCAAATAGATTATCCATTAAAATATCTTTGAGATGCAGTGTTGAGGAAATTTGCAAGTAACTTCAACATCTTTCTTTGTGAACAACTATTTATAGCATCTACAAACTATCTGGATCTGAGCTGGCTTCCCTTTGCCAGCTTGACATCTGTAGTTTCTAAAGCCCCAAGGTGTTCAAGATCAGGAGCAGAGCAACAGAGAACACTGCAGCTGTCATTTTCACTGCCTTCAGCAGGACTCAAGTTCCAGCCATGCAAGAAAAAAACTCTGTCGTCAAGGATTTCATAGTAAGTGTTAGCTCAGGTTAGCACAGAGTGACTCTGTAAAAGATGCTGGTTTTGTCTGGTCATCAGGTTCTCTTCAGGCCTCCTCTTCAACATGACGATGTCCCTCAAAGGTCCTGAAGAACAACGGGGACACAGCTGTAACGTGGCCGCTGTCGGTGTGCAACCAAGTGCAGCTGATGATGTAAGTTACGGCCATATGACTAAAGCCCCGAGCATCCTTTCAGCTCTGGCTATGCCAAGAATGAGGCTGTTGGGGTGATGGCAGCACAGAGAACACAATCAGCATGGATGTTTTACATCAAACCACTTCGCAGACAGAGAGAGATGGAATTTTAACTAAAGTTCTTTAGATAAAAATGTTAAGTCATTCTAATGTGTGATTGATTCTCACACTCTGACATTTACACAACCTTCTCACTGCGAGGCAACTGTGCTACCATAATAATAATAATAATAATAATAATCTAATAATCTTGTGATTTCTAAAGAAGAATTGAGCACCATGTGGTGATTACAGTATTAAAAGTCCTCACATCCACACTACAACAAACACCAACACAGCTCAGTGAGAGGAAAAGAACAGCTTTCTTCTAATATCACTGTTCTACAGCCAGGCTGAGACTCTGAAAATGAAAAATCAAAACCACCTGTCATCATCCACATAACAGGGAGTCACTTACATAACAGACTGTGGTGATCTGGTCTCCTGTGATGACTATGCTGCAGGAGCCTGATTACTGAGCTTACAATAAACACGGCAGTCTGCTGCGCTCGTATCCTTTACAAGTCAGCCATTTGTCTTCAAGCTTTAGCAGGCTGACGTGAGTATGTCACAAGGAAGGCAGAAGATGTAAGGAGGATATTTCACAGGTAGGTGACAGCTGGGATAAAAGTGAAAACATTGATGCATCATGAAAGTTGCATCGAATGTCCGGCACAGGCGAGTATCTATTCGGCCTGATGAGAGGCACGAGGATTATTTAATGCTGCATTTCTCATTTAGTATCCCTGAAAAGGACCTGACCTTCATTAGACAGCAGTGATACAGCACAACAGGAGGCCGTGCCTTCACGGGTGCTCGCCGACACCGAGTTACTGAGCTCCAAGAAAAGACACGTGAACACAAGCAACATGCATCACTCAGAGGCTAGAGGAGACCGAGTGTGTATTATAAAAAAAACACAACAAAAAGGAGACAAGAGAAGGCAGCACATTCATGTGTCAGCACAAAAAGCGGTACATTTTCTCTGCATTCACACCATTTAGTGACATTTAACAATTTCCACACAAATGTCACTGTGTGTAGTGGGAGCTGACCCTTTTCTCTGAAAATGGAAAACCTCCACATCAGCAGGAAATCTAACCTAAAACAGAGCAGAATACCAATAAGAAACCACATTTTTATCCAAAACGACAACAAGTACATGGATGCATGAGGCTTATAACCTCCAGAATTTACCAAATTTATTCCTGCAGAAGATCTGAGTCAAATTCTACAAATATTACAAAAATATTTGCATAAGGTGCAGAGTCGCTTCTTGGTTTCCTCCAGGTGGGCCCCATATGAAATCTATATGGGCAAGCCGTATGGGTCCAACCAGGGTTTGTCCGCAGTTTCCATGGTGGCCCCACCAGGTGGTACCAGGTGATCTTCAGTGACACTAACAGACTTAATAAGATCATTAAGAAGGCTGGCTCTGCTTGGTCTGAGTCTGGACACCTTAGAGACCGTGGTGGAGACAAGGATGCTGAATAAACTTTTGTCCATCATGGACAATGACCAGCACCCCTACATCACACAGTAGAGTGGAGCACCTGTTCACACAGGGTGCTGCGGCTCCGCTGTCGAAGGGACAGCTACAGAAAGTCTTTCCTGCCATATGCCATCACATTGTACAAAAGAAATAACTAAACTCTGGTTCAAATGATACAGTCAGTACGCACTTTGTTTTTATATATTAGGCCATCTTATACTGCTACTGTATTTGTATATTGTTTTAGCTGTTTTAATGTGTGTACAGCTGCTGCTACACTGAAATTTCCCAGTTTGGGATCAATAAAACCTGTCTGTCTGTCTGTCTGTCTGTCTGTCTGTCTGTCTGTCTATCTATCTAGAGTTGATGAGGGATTTATCTGATCGTGTAGATTCTCTCTCTCTCTCTCTCTCTCTCTCTCTCTCTCTCTCTCTCTCTCTCTCTCTCTCTCTCTCTCTCACACACACACACACACACACACACATACACAAACACACACACACACACACGTGGACACACCTATCTGAGGAAACACAACTGTGTCACCGTGCAGTGATTTTCAGTGGCCCGAGCGTCACAAATCAAGATGCCAAATTTAGTCTCTCAGCATTTGGACAGCAGAGTCCAGCGGCTGTGGAGGCAGCCTGCGTGTGTCTGACAAAACCATGAAAAAGAAATTATTCTGTTTACCGACTTTCTTCATGATGCAGAAGAGATCAATGCTGCAAAGGGGCTAAATATCTCATGAACCAGTGGTTGGATTTACAGTTTTTCTCAATTGCTAAGACACATTTCTTGAAAGCTGCTCTCCCTTTCTCTAACTTATGATCACAAAACCCATTTTTCAAGCTAAATACCCAAAACCTCAGACTCTTCTTGCAAAACCAAACTTTCACCTCAAAACAGTTCAATCTGTGCTCAAAACTGAACTGTGTTGTCAAATCGTGCCCCGAGTCAATCAAAATGACAATCACTACTGAACAGTCACTAAACACTACGTAGAAAAATAGAAAACACAACGCTCTGGACATGAAGCTGGAGAGATAAATGTTTATTGTTCACTGTAGGTGAAATGCATGTTGCAAAACAAAAATAACTGTGCATTTAGCACTTGTACAAAAAGACAAAACAGAAATCTTGTGCGTTTGACACTTATGTACAGTAAGCCCATATACTAAAAATAAAGTACAAAAATACACAAATACTTCTGTAAGCGCAAAGAGCAAAGATTCCAGTACGTACAGGTTGGCATATTATCCAGACACATTCAATGTTGATTACGTAGTGATATACTGTAGTGGCCTAAATCACTTTTTCCGTATCACTTACAAAACTAGATCTATTTCTACAGAAGGGGTTTTCAACTGGATGCAGTGGAAAGACCCCATGAATACATCTATAAGGATGAAGCACTGAGTATGTTCCCTCACATCATTAGCCACAAGTGTGATCAATTTTTATTTGTTGTGTTCAAGTGCTTCATCAGTGCTTTACTTGTGATTGACATTTGTCACCTGTGCTCACCACTATGCAGCACAGGTGCATCACAATGAAAATGTGTTGGCAAGTGGTGTCTAAACAGGTGACACGTGCTTATGGTTTTACCAAAAGAGTGATTGATTCAATCAGTGGGTTCAGGCAACTGAGCATTTGGTTAACAGGGTTTAGTGTTTTAGCAATTGAGAAAAACTGTAAATGAAACATTCAGGAAGTAGCTAATGCACATCCGGAATTGGAATCAATCCAATTCAAGATGGTGACCACAGCCAATTAGAGAACACAAAGTGTCTAAATCTTAGTCAGTTCTACAGATTTTGAGCTAGAATATGGTGTTAAAGTTGCTGAGAGTCATCATCAACACATACTTGGAGCTCTTCACATTGAAATGTTTACCTTGGAGGCAGCTTAGTTTAGCTATTGGCAAAATATGTGTCTCATTAACCACTGGACAAAACTGAATACAATTATCTGATTAACTTTTGGGCTCAAGATAAAATCAGGATGGTTGCTAACTGAACTTCACCAACAAAAAATGACTCCATATTAAACTTTGCTTATTGTAGTCACGGTTAGTAGTTTTTGCAAAATATGCTACTAAGCCATGCAAGATTTTGCAAAATTAAGAGATTGTGCATAAAGTTATTTTCAAGAGCATTTCTCAACATATTACATTCTTCCCAGCCAGCATGCATAGATGGGCCCCATATGGATAAATATGGGCAAACCGTATGGGTGACAACAGGGTTTGTCCGTGGTTTCCATGGTGGCCCCACTGGGGTTTGCCCACATAGATTTTTGCCCACATACATTTTAATGGGCCCTACATGGGTTTTCAGAGGGACCCAGATGGTTTGACTTTACATGAGCCTGTTAAACTCTATAGGCAAACCCCTGTGGGGCCACCATTGAATCCACTGGGCAGAACATGGCAGGATTTATTTCCTGATATCTCACCTATGATTGGCTAACAGCAACACAACTCTTTCAATGACTCAATTTGCTCTGCAACATTGATGTTGTAGCTCCACAAATAACACAAGCCTTTTTATTTTATTTATTACCAAATTTATTGACATGAAAAAAAAAATTTGATTAGAGTCAGACATTTTGATAACAATAAATTTTGGATTTATTGCCCAGCCCTATAACAAGTAAAAAACTGTCTCAGTAAATTTGGTCTTTAAGGAATTCCAGGCCTTTAATTTAGTTGTCAATGGACTTGTATGTCTCTAAGGATGCTGTGTCACTCCCCATCACTGCCAATTATTTCTCCTTATCCAATTCCAACATGCTTCCTGCCTCTAACCCAGGCTGTCCTCTGTAAGTGAGTCTATTTATCCCATTAGTGTGTTTCTTCCTTTCTCCGTGGTTGTGTGCTATTCATTTCACCAGAGTTTGCTCCACACGTTTTCCAAAGCTGCTCCTACATCAACCATCACTTTTATACGTACATAACCATCTACACTATAGGCTCAGGGCTCACACTACAGGATTCCTAACCCAAGAAAATGTTTGTAACACTGCAAAGCAATTTTCTAGAAAAGTTGGAAAGTTTTTAATAATGCATCAGAACTTGTATTTTATTTTGTTGACTGACTGAACACTCTTGACAGGCCTAGGTGAAAATAACATGACTAGACCTCAGTGAGAAATTCTCAGCTGGAATTTGATGCAACACACTCTCAAAAAGTTGGGGGAGAGGTGATGAAATAGAGGAAAACCATAGAATATCCTAGTTGAAATGGTACCAGGTGATGGGTTGGAAATGAAAAGGAGGATTTGGTGTTCCTAAGCAGCATTTAATTTGAATAGTAACGGGTCAAAGTGGCCTAAACTGTGTGAGAGGTCATGTAGGCGTACGGTTCAGACTGCACATCCTCTTAGCCTCCAGTCATGACAGTATTCAGCTACTAATTGTTGTCACCAGCAGCAGAAAGACTGACTGGAGCCAGGGTGTCCAGGTTCTGAATAATAATAATAATTCGACCTCATTTTCATCTGCATTTGTCAAACCTTGGCACTGACCAAAATGAGTATTGTAGCTTTATCTATTAAAATATTCAGGTTTAGGAGAGTTCAAGCTCCCATTTTACAAATATTGGTCAGTTAGTAAGTGGTGCAAGCAGTTAATGGGCATGCTTTCAGTAATGATTTTCAATAATTGTCTGTTTAGATAATTGTTTCCAGCTATTCTCCTGACTGTCAACAGCAACTCTGAAGGAACTAATGGTCAACAAATGGCTAGAGGCTGACTGAAAGCTCAAAGGAAGGAGGACCAGTCAGAGGAACCAGGAGAACTGAATGAAGCAGGTGAGACAACCTGAATTTTCCCCATTCAGTCTTTAATTACTGTACATCAACATATTTACAAGCTGATGTTTTACTGAGGACTCTCCTGCATAAGTGTCTGTACATGCACATCATTTAGCTGCAGGAAACACACGTCCTGAATGTTACAGTAATAACTTTGTCTTTGTCCAAATTTCTTTATGACTGTGGACCAGATGTAGAAATAATGTTGGGTGAAGATGAAAACTGTCTAAAGTTCTTATTTATGAAAGATGCATTCATTTTTCATGAGCCTCGAAATGCAGAAAGGAAAGTTTTTTTGAGTCTGTTAAAAAATATTCTCTTTTGACATTAAATTTTGTTACACCAAGACATGACGTCTCAGAGGCAAAGAAGAAGAAGAAGAAGAAGAAGAAGAAGAAGAAGAAGAAGAAGAAGAAGAAGAAGAAGAAGAAGAAGAAGAAGACATTTGGGGAAGGGGCTATTTTTGTTCGTTTCTTGTAGTGCTTAATGAGGCCACCAGAGGGCAATAGTATTTTTCTTGTTTTCGGAGCCCCAAGAGACAAAAGAGATTTCTTTAGAAGATGCTAATGCATATAAACATTTGTTTTGTAGTATTCGTACTCTAGTCACAGGTAGACAAATCATACCTCTGATTTTTCTATCCGATCCAGTCAGCTGACCAGGATAGGGCAAAAACAGAATCATAGTACAGCAGTGCTAAAAGCCCTCCAGTCAACAAGCATAAAAACCAACAGGTTAGAACTAAAAACACAAAATATTCGGCAAAGATAAAAATTAAAGAGAGGACATTAATGTTAGATACAAACAACCTCAAAACTAATCTGGACTCAGCTTCGTGACTTATCTTTATGCTTTCTCTTGCACGGGAAGACTAGAGAAAAAGGTTTTCTTCACAAATGAAAAAAAAAACATTTTAGAAATATTTCTTCTCTAATGAGGAAAAAATAAACATTTTACACACACACACACACACGCACACACACACACACACACACACACACACGCACGCACGCACACACGCACACACACACACAAACACACACAGAGGCCCCTTTCCTTACCACCATCTTGTTGAGTGACACCCAGCAGTCAGATGGAAAGTCCTGCAGCATGGGAACGAGGAACTGAAGGCAGCCGTCCCAGTGACAGAGCAGCAGCATCATCCCGATCAGGTTGATGATTCGCATCACAGCACTGGCCAGGTCATAGGTCATGTGGAAGATCTGTCAGCAGAGATGATGAGGAAAGGTTACACACACAGGGAGGGGGAGAAAGAGCCAGGCTGGATGTGTGATGTGATGTGAGAATGAGCAATTGGTGTTTAAACAGGCAGAGTCACAGCTGAATGAACGGTAAACACAGATAAATCTGTTTCCAGCACACATCCAGAACGTTACAGCACACACACTTATCTGTTGCCTCAGTTTAAAGGAAACTGGTCTGGATGTTCAGGAACCATCCAGAAACCACTAAATGAACTGGAACTTGCTGGAACACCAGTGAAGCCAGTTTTACATCTCTAAGGACAGAGAGGATCAAGGAAGAAGCCCCTGCTCCAAAAAATATGACGTCAAGCTCAATAAACATTCCTGCTGCCAACAAGAACAAGACAAGTTCCTTTTAGAGAAAAGTTTTATGGTCACAATGAAAGATGAGGCTTTTACATCTAAGAACACTGAACCAACGGTCAAACATGGTGGTGGCATCGGACTGTGGCACAGCTGCACAGAGTGGGTGGAGTAATAAAGAAAGAGCCTTTTTACTTCACCTGAAATCACCAGCTACAGTAGGTGGTTGTGACTGGAGGGGAAACAACAATAACAAACCTGACATTTTTCCCAGTCTGTGAACTCCTTAATCATTTCTATCCAGGTCTGTTTCACAAGTTTATTTTTTAAAATAATTCCGTTGAAGCATGGATGAAAAGTAATGTCTGACTTTCATTGGTTAAATTTCATAGAATTTTTATTTATTATTACTTTTGTCAGATTCAAGTTATTTCTGTGACCATTGTGGGTTTTTCTTTCATTGACTGAAGGATACAACCAGGACAGCGGTGGGAATAGATTGTCCAATTAGGTCTGGTGAATTAGAGGAATAAAGGTATGTTGGTGATATTTTAAGACTCAAGTGTGTTTTGTGTGTGTGTGTGTGTGGGGGGGGGGGGGTCATTTTAATTAAAACAGAAGTCTTCTAGAGGTTTAGTGAATGCCATAGGGAGGAGGCTGTTTCTGAACATCACTGTAGGGTCAGGGCATGGTGCTACTGTTTGTGTCTGCACGTGAGGTTAGCTTTGCATGGTGAGGAATCCTCTTTTAACTGGGCCGACTGGGTGCTTCGCTAAATCATAAGTAAAAGTGAATTTCATCAAGAGGAACGGAGGGAGAGGTGTCCAGCGTGGAAGGAATGTAGGCCAGATACCGCCTGTCTGCTTAAGGTAGATGCATGCTAGAAATCCCTGCTTCATGGGTCCACTTCATGGTTTATTGCATTAAATTGGGCTATTTTTTCATTTGATGCAAGAAAATCGTCCTATATTGGAAAGAGGCCAAATGTGTGGGTCTGGGGACTCTGGATTTACAGTTAGGAAGCAGTCTGGTCTGGATGTTCTGTGACTCATCCCGTCACCTCTGAGACTTCCCTCGTGTCAACTAACAGCTCACATGAATATTAAAAATACACAAACACTGTGCTGAGGAAAAGGATTTGCTTACTTAGATTTCTTCTGTTTTTACTTGTTTTTGTCACACTCAAATATCAGAAACAAATATTACTGTATGTTGTTTCCAAATGATGATTTCATTTGCTATCCAAACCATTCTGGTCCTTTGTGGAAAAAATAAGTGTCCTTCTTTTTAAATCGTGAATTAACTTTGATTAATAACATTATTTAAAAAGATGAGCTCAGTTTCAGAACCACACAAAGACCTGGTTAGTGTCTGACCAGTAATAAAAATCACTTCCATATGAGCTGTGTGACAACATGAAGAAGGCTATAAGACAGGGGTAGGGAACCCTGGTCCTGGAGAGCAGCTATCCAGCACGTTTTAGAGGTTTCCCTGCTTCAGCACAGCTGATTCACCTGTTCAGCAGCTCATCGGGCTCTGCAGAAGCCTGTTAATCACCTAAGATCTCAAAAAGCAATATGTCATTCCTTGTTCTAAAGACATTAAAGAACAAAAAGAACCTAAAACTGCACAAAAACATTTCTCTTGGTTCACGTTAAGAGTTCAGGATTCAACAATGAGAAGGACAAGGGGTTAAAATGGCATCCATGACAGAAAAAACATAAAGGCACATTTCACATTTACCAAAAAACATCTTGACGGTCTCAATGACTGTTGGGAACATTTTCTGTGGACTGATGAGACAAAAGAGGCACTTTTTGGAAGTTGTGCATCTGAGAGAAACGGCCGCTGCATTTTGGAAAAAGAACATCACACCAACAGTCAAAACTGACTCATCATAACCATGAATTTGGCTCTCAGCCAGAAAACCCTGAAGAAAAATAAGTGTTTCCACTGTCGGAACTTCAGGGTAGGTTTACAGGATTTTCCCAGCATGTGCGTGTCTCCACTCCACCGGGCCGACCAAACGGCCATTTTCAGGACCTTTCTGAGTACCTGACCTGGGGTAGGTACTGAGAATGGCCCGGTGGAGTTGCTGAGCAGAACTTTTGGTTAACTCACGCTGATTGGTTGTAACTCGGTAGGAAATGACAACAGCAGACACCGTCCAAAACAACCGGCATTAGTAAAATTAGAAGAGTTGTTTTTGAAGCAGAATGTAAGTGAAAGAAAATAAACACCGATCACGGCAGAATTCCCCCACAATAATGACGTAATTCACGGGGCTTTGTTGTCTCACAGAGTGCTGTAAAAAACTGAGCTTCTTCTGGTCATTGAATGCCACATTTTACATCACGCAGCTGCTCTCATCCTGTGAATGGATTGAATTATGATAAACTTCAACAAAATAAAACTTTTATTGTTATTAATGTTTGTGGACGCTTTTTGGCGCTGGTCAGTGACATCACTCCATGCCGAAGCAGTGGCAATATGCTGACGAATGTGCAAAGTCCTGAAAGGGCTGAATTTGAATGGAGACACATCAGCTGAGCGGACCGAGTATCTCCCGCTCAATTTCGCCCTCCCAGAATTTACCCTGAAGTTCCAACAATGGAAACACACCTAATATCTAACCTTTGACCTCATACATGCTGGAAAACCCTCCAATGTAGCTGCTTTCAAATTTTTCAGCAAATAAGAGCAGAACAAAATTTCTAGTAAAAAGAACCTCTCACCTCTAGCAGTTTCATAGATGAATGTTATTATATATTTTTAAGCACTTCTTCTGAATCATCTTTTTTTACATAAAGTAAATATAATCTTGTCAAACCCCCAAAAAAGTCAATGCACATTCTTTCATATGTCTAAAAATAGCAGATCTGGCATCTTTCTAACGATTATTGGCCTTAGAGCCATTAGGAGGAGAAAAGGCAACACAGTGTGAGGCCTGCCCTGTGATTAGGAAGCCTCCCCATTATGATTAATGAAGCTCCAGGACTAATGTTCCCCTCGACACCATAGCAGCACCTGGCCATGTGTCACTGTCGGAGCGCAATCTGGGTCAAAGCACATTACCGTGACCACAAGTCTCAGACTGTAGACAAAAAAAAAATCCATTTCCTATTCATTTCTTCTGTGGTCAAATACATTTAGAGGAAACAAGATGAATATTGGCCCTGCTGCCAGTCCCTTTACCTCGGGCACACTCCCACCCGTGGTCTCGCTCATGAACATAAAAAAAACATCGATACGAGGTTCCGGCCTCAGGAAATTGCTCCTAATATTCCCAGTCATGCTTATGTGTTCTTTTGTGTTGATCACACCGAACACAAACACACACGCTAATTTAAAAAGATGAAAAAGTACACATCACTAAACCATTTTGAACATGTTGGCGGTCTAATTTTCTTGCTTTCCTTTGA
Organism: Aphyosemion australe; assembly: GCA_006937985.1. Classification (NCBI taxonomy): domain Eukaryota; kingdom Metazoa; phylum Chordata; class Actinopteri; order Cyprinodontiformes; family Nothobranchiidae; genus Aphyosemion; species Aphyosemion australe. The sequence continues at coordinate 681,477 of SSNS01000257.1, forward strand.
TCTCTCCTACAATAGCTGTGTTGTAAAATCATCACAATACTGAGGGGATTTTTAGGGAAACCCGGCAGCAGCAAGTGGACGTAAGCTGAGCTGGACCGGGGAGGACGAGCCAGCCGCGTTTGAATCAAGCTGAGCCAAGCTAAGCAGCTCAGGCCAGAGCCATCCTTCCCCGGGGCGAGTTAGAATCAGTAATTATGGGTCTCGTGAAGCTTAAATTACCACTCCGTAATCAGAAGAGCAGTGGTTATTTTCAGAGCAGGGGGACAGATATTTGATTGGTATGTGTTTGGTTAGTCCAACTGCTGTTTGTACACAGATAAAAGGAGCGCACGCAGAGGAGGCCAGGGGCTAATTGTGTTTGTGCAGGAGAGAAGGGCTCATGATGGATGATAATGCATCTATCAATAGATCAGCCTTCATTTCTGATGTATGGCACGGTGCAAAAGTGCTGAGCCATCACTCATTTCTCTGCTTCCCTGAAGCCAGGCCTTCATGTAATTTTTAACTAATCTTCAGAAACATTTCTACAAGCTACCAAGGGAATATTTCAAAGGTTTTCTTTGAAATTGTCTGATTTTCTCCACATATTTTCTTCTGGGTTTTCTTGTTTCACCATTAACAGCTTAATGTAAAAAAACACCTAAATGAACCAGTGTTGTCCCTACGCTGGCAAGGTAAGTTAGGAAAAAGCATTGTTTAAATTATACTTATAGGGATTTTTTTTACCTTGAAAATAGTTGCAAAGAGTTTTAGTCTCCATATTTTTTGTGTGGCAGGATAATTGCTGTGTACCAAAAAAAATAATTTCCAAAACTAATTAGTAAAAACTTTGTTCCTGTGAAAAAGTATTAACCCCCTACAGATGTCATAAGTTTTAGTTTTTTCAGTCACATTTAAAAGTTTCACATCAGCAGACACATCTCAATATGTGACAAACCTAACCTGAGTATTTTTTTTATTTTATTTTATTTAACCTTTATTTAACCAGGAAGAAAAACCCATTGAGATTAAAAACCTCAATGGAGACCTGGTCAAGATAGGCAGCAGCAAGAATCACACAAATTTACAGAAAAATAGAGTTGCACAATTAAAACACATGTATGAACAACACAAAATATAGTAAAATAGTCAACAATCAATTAAAAACGGGAAAGTAGCTAAATGAAACAGTTGCATGTCATGGAGTTGGCCTCAAGATTTCTAAGTTTAGGTTTAAAAACACTGGAGTGACTGATGGAGGAATTCTGTTTCACTTTAGTCACATTGGAGGGTTTTCCAGGATGATTCTCCTTCAGGATTTTCTGGTACGGAGCAGATTTTACGGTTTCACCAACTACAGCAAGTTTTCCTGGTCCTGAAGCAGGAGCTCTGTTGGTCTGGTGTTCTTTTTCTGACATTCAGTGTTAGTTATGCTGGTGAAGGTTCTCAGTCATCCGGGTAATGGTAATCCAAAGAGGTTCAAATGAAGGTAACTGGACTTTTTTGATTTCTTGAAGACGTTTTGAACCCAGCTTTCTAAACATAGTGGTTAATGACAGTCAATTCAGGATTTCACAAGAGACACGATTACTTTTTTTTTCACAGGGTCAGATTGAAGTACTCTCTATTTAGAAATTGTCATGTGTTTAAAAAGAAGTGTTTGGTTTTTACTCCAGCTCTTTGGCTGATCTAAAACAATTAAGTAACAAAAAAATAGAAGACATCTGCAAGGGGCAAACACATTTTAAAAACAAAATTCTAATAAATCATGTCATAGAACAGCAAGAGCATTTTTACTTGAGGCAGTTTGTCAATATTCATTATTTACTTTAATTATCTGATACATCACATATAAGCTATTAGAAAAACAAGGAAAATGTAGATGTAAAAAAGGAGAGAAAAGAAAAATCCAATTAATTTCTCTCTGCTGTTTGTGCTTGTTCCCCTGAAACTCTCTTTTCACTTTGCCAATGATAAACACAAATTATTTTTTAATTAACTGCACCAGTAAACTGGGTTAGAAGGGTTTATAATCCAGCTATCAGGTGTACTGTGATACAACTCTGGTTAGCTTCGTATCTTTTGGTGTCAGAACGTTAATATGAACAGAAGGATTGTTTAGATATGAAAACCAAATCGCTTGTCTGCTCACATAAACCGCTGCACTCAAATCCAATTTTTATTATTAGTTAAGGCATTTTAAGATTACATTCTGTTTCATGAGCGTGATTGAAAGTTGATGAAAAATGTCTTATTAAGTAAAAATGTGCACATTTTTGTGCTCTAAGTTTGCAAAAAAGATCTAATTATCTCTGAAAGACATTTAAATCCATCAGCAGGATCCTGAAATGCAAAGAAATATTTGTGATTATGTGAAACTTTTGTCACATTCTTCATTTTGTTCATTTCTCGTGAATTGTTTTCTCACCATTTATGTGCATAAATGTTTTATTTTAAGTTGAAGTATGTGATTTGACAAATTTAAGAGGAATTTCTCCAATGGGAATGAAAAAAAGACTAAAAACAGATTTATGCATGAGGAATAGTTTTTACAGATTTCACATGCTGTTGCATAATATGTGACACACAGAGGAAAAAAGAAAATATAACCTGCATTGTTTCCAAAGTTACTATGGTCTTGCAAACTTAAAGATACATTGAGTAATACTTTTACTGTGAAATAATCACAGAACATCTAATGTCTCAATCATGTTGGAAGGAAGGTAACTTTGAAACAGCCGGCTGGGGGTTTGCCAGTTTTTCCCCTTTTATAAAGGCAGAAGAGGGCCATAGTCTTTGGCCCAATCCCAATACTCGCACTTGCAGCCTTGCGCTCTTCAATGGCGCGTTCCCGGTATCAGTGACGTAGGAGGCAGATTTAATGCGACATGACCGTTCAGACTGAAGTCGCTTTCAAAAACATCAGATATGTATCTGATTCACTACCACATATGAAAGTGACCTTGATCGGATTTGAAAAAATCTGATCTGTGCTGTTCAGACTGTCACAAAAAAATCTGATATAGGTCGCATGTGGGGTAAAAAATTGGATTTGATGCCTTTTGCCTGCAGTGCGACCCGAGCCTAAGAAATAGTCGGCTCTAAAAATATCTCAAGCTACTTTTTTCAATTACCAACAACTAGATATTACAGTGAAATGTATTTATCCACTTATCAACTTCCTTTGACTCCTCTTTGCTTGTCATCTCGAATCTCCTGGTGCTGAGCCGTAACTGGCAACAGCCATGAAACTCACAGAGCAGTAGTGAGAGAGTCACGCGTGTTTTGAAAATGGACTGCAGTACCCAGATTTGACCACAGGATGTCAGTCTTACTTCATGCACCATTAGGGTTGTATTCCAGCGTGTTTTTCTCTCTAATAAATTCACATTCATCCTGCAATGGAAGGGTTTTTCTTAATGAAGCCGATTTACATCAGCTTGAAAATGTGACCAACCACTGACTTTAGTGTAGAGAAAACACAAAATTCACTTCCTACTACCAGCATTACAGGATTTGCTCTCACGTAGAGGTGAACTGATAGCCTGGCAAGCCATCCTATATATGTGTATATATAAACTCTGCAAAGCAAGATTTGGTTTAGTTCACTAGGCTAGTGAACTGATTCATCGGTTGGACATTTTATTTGGATGATTCTGGTTTTGAGGGTTGATACTGAATCCCAGTTGTCCAGCTCTGACCTGCTGATATCGATTTCTTTCAGACAACGCTAACAGAATGTGTTCTTTTTTATTTCTGGGGGGTGGGTCCATATTTCATTGCTGCATTTCAAAATAAATGTATATTTTATAATTTATATTTTACGTTTCAGATGGGCTTATCAACATTTATGCTGATCATATTGAACAATGGTGAGTTCCAATCACCATACATGGTGCATTCCTGATCTCTAATCCTTCACCGTTTCGTATATCGTCCAAGAACAATGACAAAAGGATTCTGCATCATATATCAGTGATCAGGTCCTCTGATTTCTAGACTGACCACTGAAAAACCCAAATCAATCATTTTCTAAGCTAACCCTCTAATGATAAATCCCCAAACCTTCCTTCCTGCCCCTGTGCTTGTATGATAAGTATGGAGACTCAGCATACCTCCTCCCACTGGTGGATGTAACGGATCAGCCTGGACAGCCTCAGAAGACGCAGCAGACTGAGGATCTTGGTGAACCGGACGATGCGAAGTGCGCGGGCTGTTTTGTACACCTCAGAGTCAATCCCCTTCTCCACAATGAGGAAGATATAATCCACAGGTATAGAGGAGACAAAGTCCACCACAAACCAGCTCTTCAGGTACTTCTTCTTGATTTTCTTGGGGTCTAGGATGATCTCTGTGTTGTCCTCGAACACGATGCCCGTCCTGAAGTTGAGCACTAAGTCCATGAGGAAGAAGGTGTCAGACACCACGTTGAAGATGATCCAAGGGGTGGTGGTTTCATCCTTAAAGAAGGTGATGCCAACGGGGATGATGATCAGGTTGCCGACCATAAACATCAGCATGGTGAAGTCCCAGTAGAACCTGGAAGTAAGGAATGGGGCTGCATGAAGTCAACGATGAACTCTTAGAGGTTCTTAGAGGTAGAGAATTTGAGAGAATCTACAGGTGAAACTCCAAAAATTTGAATATTGTGCAAAAGTTCATTTGTTTCAGCAAAAGGGGCCCAAAACAAGTACTGGGTAACCTACATATTCTTTTTTACTTTATCAGAGGTAATTTCTCTATTTAAAATCCTTGTTATATTGATTTAGTGTCACCTTCTAATTGTCTGAGATTTTGAATGTGGGGTTTTCATCAGCTGTAAGCCATAATCATCACAATCATAACCAATAAAGGCTTGAATTATATCTGGCTTCATTTGTAATGAGTCTATCTCAATATTAGTTTCATCTTTTAAGTAGAATTACTAAAATAAATGAACTTTTGCACCATATTCTAATTTTTGGAGTGTTCCCTGTATCGTTTTGATGCTGGACATTCACAGAGGAGCTTCTTTGCAGCTGATATCAAATTCTAACAAAGATGCTGATTTTGCTCCAGCAGTATTTATAGATTTCTCTTCAACTCTATAGAGATCCATTTTCAAGGGCAGCACACACATAAGCCTACCTTCACTACAAAGACTTGAAAATAATTTGTTCATTTGCATTTGTGTTTTTATTGCCGAGTGCTCTTCTTCCACTTACATCATCCGACTCCGCATTTAGGTTATTTACTATGCCACAAAAAGTAATATATAAATATAAAACCCATTGAGTTGAACCCTTTTTTTGTATTATGAATTCCTATGGAAAAATAACAGATTTTTTATTCTCTAACATGTTACAGATGAAGCCTTTAAAATGTGTCAGAGAGATTGAGACCGTCTTGCGATACCAGATCAGCTTAAAAGAAATCTGGCTGAATGTTATTGCTACGTCATGACTAAATCATGTTTTAAAAAACATGCACACACAAAGCTCCAGTAAGTCTGCTCTAAGCGTGGAACAGAGGTTTATTATGATGGTATTTTGTTGTATTTCGTTTAAAAGAGCCGGAAATTATGATTTTATTTCAGGGTTAACTGACGGAGCTGTCCTTGGTGCTGAATGTGACTTTTTGAAGCATTCCTCATGATTTTTCACCAAATTAACCACTTTTAATAAAAAAACTGATCCATCAATGCTCACTTTTGATCATTTTAGTCACTCAGATGTAGTTAAAGACATTAAATTATTTATTTACAGTCCTAACAGTAGTTGTGACGTTGTTCAGCAGCACGCGCTGCTTGTCCCATACCTGAAGTCGCTGTATGGGTGGATGATCCAGTTGCCCGCTGACTTTACGCGCTCCTGTTCCTTCTCCACCGCCTTCTGGCTGCCAAACATGCGCAGGGAGAACTTGTTAACTCCAGGCTGAAGCATGGAGCTGAACTGCCGCTGCATGTATGTCTGATTCCCCCTGTTGTCTCCATCATCCGTCACTATCTGGGACCCTTCTTCTGCTTTGGAAAAAGTGACGGAGTTTCTGGAGTGCTGACTTGAAAAGTGTCCTTTACTAGTTGGGGCGTTGGAGAAGGAAACTCTGGAGTCCTTTTTCTCCATCGCTGCGGTTGTCTTGACGTCGGCTCCGGGCCCCTGAGTCAGGGACCCCGCTGAAGGGACAGCATCCCCGCTCGCAGACCCCTTCCCATCTTCTCTCGCTCCGGCTCCATCCGCCTGCTTCTCCTGCCTTGAGATGAGAGAAGACAAACTCCCGGAACTGGTAGGATCTCTCCTACAGTCTCCGTTTTTATTGCATATCATGCTGATGGACACCTCTGAAGCTGTGTCCCCTCTGGTCCAGTCGTCTGTCTCAGAGCCACCAGCAGCATCCCTCTGGCTCAGAGCAGAGGCAGCGCAGCCCTGGCTCAGAAAGAGCCAGAGCTCGTTGCTGTTGGAGTTTTTGCGCGCAGCGGACGCGGCCCCGCCTCCGAGCGTAAATTTCTTCATCCTAATTCCCCCACCGCTCCCATGGTCCTCGCATCCACTCAGACTGGCTCCTTGAGGTGGTCCAGGAGGCTGCTGCTGGAATTTGGGCTCCTCCTCGTCCATCAGAGGGACACACCCGACCCTTAAACCCTGTGGAGATGCGAGGGCGGCGGCGCAGGAAGGAGCAGGAACAGCCCTTTACTTTCCATTCACATCACTTTAGGATTAACAGCGCACCGGTGGCGTTGCTATGGCTGCGAACTGGCTGCTGTTATTGTGTGTTAGTAAAAGAGAGATGACAGCATTACCCCTGGGCTACAACCACCTATTAAATACTGAGGACAAGAAAAGCAGAAAAAAGGGAAATCGTGTGAACCACACCCAGGATGACACAGTAAATAAATCACAATCATGCCTCTAAAAATAGATCAAACATATTTAAATATACACAAAAACATCAAATAACTCACCAGGACCAAACAAAAAAGGATAAAGATGACTGGAGGAAGTCGCAACAATCCAGTGCTTTTGTTGCATTCCACATGTGGATAACTAATTAGAAATGAAACATGATCAGTTGATAATCATTTGCACTCTCTAAACTAGGAGCGAAGACTGCCTGTTGCTGATCCAACTAAAGGCTGCAGATGCCCCAGGTGTTGAGATTGTTCTGGTCAAATAGCTTCATCTGGTGGCGAAATAAAGACATTACAAAGGTTGAGGTCGATTCAATGCGTGTTCCCTAGTTGGGGTAACAAAATTGGGGTCTGCAGACAGCAGCTGACTTTGTGGCATTGTCTAAATATAACATTAAATTATATACAAAGCCCAATGTTAAGGCTAATGTTAGCTGAACTAGCTTTCATGCAGATGTGACTGGCAAGGATCAAAACAAACTGTTCCATTTCCTCCAATAGGTTAACCCTAAACCATTTGTCCAGCTGGGCCTAGGGCTATAAAAATGGGGAGCCAGATCCATGGTCCACTCACTGGTCTCAATTTCCAAATCCAATGATCCTTGAACGCGCACGCTCACAGATCCTGAGGCGAGGCTGCTGAGCACAGGTGCCATCGGTCCCTCAGACCACCACCAGCAGGCAATGTAGGTTAAATGTCTTGCCAAAGGACACAACAGCAACATTCTGAGTCAGGAGACGGGATCAAACCCGCAACCTTCCAATTACTGGACAATCCACTCTACCTCCTGAGCTACTGCTGCCCATATGAATAAGATAATGAATCGCTGTTCAAGCTTGCCTTTAAATTGAATTTCATTGTCCCCATAGCTTTCCTTAGGGATGCTTAATGTGGAGCTCTTTGTCACATATTCTCAGTAAGGTCAAATTCATAACACTGAGCTAAAATTATTAAGGCCAATACATTTTTATCTAAACTCTAGGCATGAGGCAGTAGACATGTTTAGGAATAAACTGCAATGTTGACATCATCAAAAGGTTCCTGGTGTCATTAGGCGTCACATAGTTGTACCTTTATTAAAGGGATTTTCCACCCAAAATTGAAATTTTGTCTGTTGACATATTTGCCAGAGTTAGATAAGTGGGAAAAAGCATTTTGTAACCAGCGCAGTAATTCTCCTGAGCTGGCAGCAGTTTGTCTGCTTTAGTTTAGCATAAATAATGGAAGTGAATGTCACTTCCAAACTGCTGCCAGATCAGGAGAATTACTGCGCTGGTTACAAAATGCCTTTTCCACTTATCTAACTCTGGCAAATATGTCAGACAAAATTTCAATTTTGGGTGGAATATCCCTTTAAAACATTTAGCATTTAAGGTTCCCAGTCATCCAGGTCATGGTATTGGGTTCGAATGAAGGCAACTGGACTTCTTTGGTTTCTTGATGTTTCGCTTCTCATCTGAGGAGCATACAATACGACTCCCACACAGTAGAGGCCAACGACTCCTCAGGAGATGGGGAGGAGGGGTATTCAAATGCAATTTCGGCTCATTAAGAATCACTAGACAGCTACAGTTTATAAGCTCGACTCTCCCATATTCCAGTCAGAATTGACAAAGCTTCTCGGATGAGAAGCGAAATGTCTTCAAGAAGCCGAAGAAGTCCAGTTGCCTTCATTTGAACCTCAATGGGCTTTGGGATTTAAAGTTTACACAATGGTTAACAAGGGTTATCAAGACAGAAAAGGTACCATCTGGATATGGGGAAAATATGAATTAAAAACACAAGTAGAACAGTTTTAATTTAATAATCTTTATTTCAGTTTGTGCAGGTTGTACGTGATGGTATTCCATGTTTATGGATGGTACAACAGTTGACACAGTTCTGGCCAGGTTTTTACTTTTCTGCAACCCTAATAAGTCTAACATTCAATCACAACACTACTCAGGTTAAATAGAATATGGCTTTTGAATTACCTACACAGTGAATAGAACAAAGACAGCAGTTAAACAGCTGGACAAGTGTTTCAAATCACGTTTTTTTTCTTCAATAATTTTAGACATGCACATCATTGAAGTTGCATCTGTTGCACTTGGTCCTAAGGAATTAGCTTGTAATGTGACTGAATTCAACAAAAATATTGATCAAAATGTGTTTAAAATGCTGCCTGGTTAACTAAAATTGGCAAAACCTAAAAATGTCCCGACCAAATACACTCGTTACAGAAAGCAAAACCCAGCAGAAATTGAATGTTAGTCATTTCTATATTTAATTTAAAAGTATCAAGTCTAACAATTCCATTGGGTTAAAAAAATAAAAACCACCAAAAAAAAAGATGAGAACAGCTTTGCAAAGAGCAAAATTCATCCACGCACGGCTTGTAGTGGCATTATGACCAAGCTATTAAACGCATTCCACTCCTCCCAATAAGAATGGCAGTGATGCATCAGGATCAAAAACATTCTGGATCCTGGAATCCTTCAGCTTCCATTTTGGCCATTCCAGACTAGAATATATAAAAGCAACAACTGAAGGTTTGTGCAGGGAGCGTTGGCAAAAAAAAAAAGTTGATCACCACAATCTAAGCATTCAGATGAACATTCCAATGAATTTAACAACAAGAAACTTGGCTAGAATAGTATTCTCTTAAGAATCTTTAAAGAAAAACAAGAGGAAATCACTTTCCTAAAACATCAACACCCAAGCACGGAAAGGAACTTTTAATTGCAGGGTGCACATTATGATGTGCCACACAACAGCTGATTCCTGGAGTGCAAACTACATGTCCATCTGTAAACAAAGAACACAATTAGCCCAGAATCGGGATGTTTAACAACCTCATTACTTAATCTTATACCCACCTTCAGCTTTTAGTTGGAATTCCTTTGCCTCACATTCTTGTCCTTGTGGTTTGTAGTGGAATTGCTTTTCCTGAAAGAAAAATATCCAACATGAGCAACATCAAAGACTGAAGTGACAGTAAATGCATCACGCTGTAGATGATACTCACAGTGGAGCAGATCCTGAGTCATCATCTGAATTACAAACAAAGGGAAAGACGAGATAGAATTAGGAAGTTAAATTTGACCAACGAGGAGAGAAACATGCCAATGCTCTGTCCAACAGATGGTAGCAAATGCTATTAAAAACGACCTTTATTATGATTGCAATGAGATGATCAAACTCAACTACAAATGAACATACATGCCCACCTGGTGTTTTTTAATAGTCATTTCAGACCAATGTCAATCCAATCAATTATTTTCTTTAAAAACAGTTCTGTTTCCAATACTGTTAAAAAAATGCTCTGTGCACATTTTAATGCACTGCCCTAAGTCGCCCTTAAGCATCACAGAGGCTCATGCAATACAAGCAAAGACAAAAACACTGTAACTGTATTAAGAAATAGTAAACATATCCACTGGCAGAGCTCACTCATCCTGGTAATATATATTCACACACCTGAGCAAGATCATTTATTCACAGGATAAGGTAAGAAGTTCCTCCATGGCCAAAAGATGGGTGACAATGGCGTATGGTTTACTGATCCTGAGAAGAGGACTGCCTAACATTCGTCATGCATTAAGTACAAGATGCAGAGAACATGCAGACAGGTTGCTGAAAGTTCCAACTTCAAACCTACCCAAGGTCAAACCATGAACACCAAGTTTACGCGTCTCATCTGACTCTTTCATTGGCTCAAAACACAATGAATTAAAAAACTAAACGCCAGAATGTGAAGGTGAATAGTTGAAGCTTGCTTAGCGTTTGCAGTCAGCGCCAGTGAAAGAGTGACCAAATCTTTGAGCACATTCCTCTTAGAAGTGGTTACTATGAAAGCACTTCATTCAGACTCCCATAGCGTTTCCAGGCGGTTATCTCAGCTCAACCACTTCAGTCTGACATGCAGTTTTGTTCACTTACCAAAATGCAAAATCAGCAGCGAACAGAGAGGTCAAATGTAAATAAAAAAGTAAAATTAAAAGGTCCAAAAACAGATTTGCTTACACTGCAGTGGAAGCCAAATCATAAGCTACTTTTCAGAACTGTAAACAATGCCAAAAACACCAGTTTAAGTTAAACGCATGTCACTAATTTGATCGCCCTACAAAAGGGAACGCTTTGACGCGATGGCTACAAACTTGGCAGTGAACGCTACAGTAACAGGGGACCCACCTAATCACATTCACAAATCATTACTTGGGACAAAGATGTTCAGTTTTCTCTAAGTAGTCCTCGTGTTCGATCATTTCAAACATTCAGCTGTCATTTTAACCCAGCATTCTTCTGCAAAGACATTCATTTCCAAATAAACAATTTTTTGTGGGGGGAAATAAACACCCAAACCTTCATTGTGTGTGCAAAAATAAGTATGAACTTCATTTAGACAAACTGGGAAAGTTATGACTTAATTTTAAAATTGTTTGGATCTGTTCACCTCCCAGGGCTCATTTTAAGTCTGAAAAGGACCAAATACCAACACAATATGCAAAAGGTGTAAGGGAGACTAAATGCTTACCGTCCGTAACCTCATCAGGCTTTCTCTTCTTCTCGTAGATGAAGATGATGGTCACAAGGATGATGACTTCAGCCACAATGCCAAGGAAGGGCCAGAGAGCAGCCAGGCGACTGCGAACGCGCAGGTGGATCGTGTCTTCCTTGGTGCCAACGTCATTGGTTCCAGCACATTTGTAATCTCCGATGTCGTTCTCGATGCTCAGCTCATCGATTGAAAGCGTGGTCTTGTTGGGGGTGCTCTTGATCTCGTATCTGTCACCAGTTCCATTCATAATAGCCTGTGGATCACATTTAAGCAAAAAGTTAAAATTTTTTTTTAAAAAGACCAACTGTTAAGATGAAAGAAAAGCGCAGATTTTTAAAGGCAACGGTATTGTCGAAATCAAAATTTTAGACAATGTAAGTCACCTTTAAAGCTCCATCCACTTCTTTGAACCAGGCCCAATCAGTGGGCAAGGGGTATCCATGAGCCACGCAGGTGAGCACACCTTTGTCCATCTCGTTGCCATGCTCAGAGTGCTTATAGGCAACAACATGGGGAAGGACTGCACACACACAAAAGTCACATTTGAAAGGGAATAACTAAAGTGAACAAACATTAAAAAATATTTTACATGTTTAGTAAAACTTTGAATTTTTAAACCAACTTACTTTTGACCTCTATTGTCTGCTTCACTTCTGGATCGGTCTCAAACACACACTCATACTTCCCACTGGAGTGATAATCAATCTTGTCCAAACTATGGAGATTAAAAACAATGAGAACTTCATGAGATACCCCTCGTTTAGAAAAAAAATGCTGTTCAAGACTAAAGGCATCTAATAACTGACAAGTGACCAAAGCTGAAGCTACTTTTATGATGGTGATTAGTTTTTCCACTTAGTTGAGTAGAAAATCCACAACAGAGCAGTTTCTGCTCAAAGGGCTGGGGGTGAAACTAAAGCTGCTTGTCTGCTTAAATATTTCAATTTTCCCATTTAATCACAATCCCACTTTTGTTTAGTGCTACTATCCAGTACAGTACCGCCTTCCTCTCTAATGGGGAATTAAGGTCGGGTCGAGAGAGAGTGCATTGCTAAGGGCTCTGATCCTTGTTGCTAAGACTGCTCGCAAAGCTGCATGCCTACACGGTCCATCTCCCTGCTAATCAAGAGCAGTGAATCGCTGAATGGCATCCATAACTCAAGCGCTAATGGAGGCAGTGAGGGGACAATGGAGAGTGTGGACAGAAAAGGACAACAGCAAAACCTGTAACACAACAACATGGTGCAGTCTCTAAACCTTTAAATGCTCTACCAGTTACTCACCGGTAAGATATGGCTGCAGCAGTACCATCAGACTTTGAGTCCTCAATGATTTTGCCATTATGTGTCCAGTGAGAACCCTTGATGGGAAGGCTGGAGCCGGTCAAGTTACAAATGAGAGTAGCCGACGTTTGGTTACTGATCACAGGATCAGTAACAATCTCTGGGCCTTAAAATAAAAAGGAGAAAAAACAAGCTAGTGAGCTTTAATTTTTAAGAAATCTAAACACTCAACAATTGTCTTGATCACGAGAGTTAATCAAGCAGGAAGTTACCATCCAAAGCTCACATTACCCTATGGCCTTAAGGAAATTTGTGCTTTCCACTCCAAAAGGATAATTTCGTAATTATTCTTACTTTCTAGTTTCAGAGAGTTACGACTCGTGGTTTGAGACAATGGTTGAGTGTCTATTGGTCAGGTGAAGTTTTAATTGCCAACCAACATTTGAAAATGTTACTCAAAACACTACACAGACATACAAAACAAGGTGGAAAGAGTTCCCCATATTGGAGATATCTGCCCCAACAATGGTGGAACGGAAGGAAGAAGAAGAGGAGTTTTATAGGAAAGGGAAGAAAACCGTAAAACTACATTAAAAGGTAAAGGGAAAAGGTCCTCTGATAAATGCATGCAGAAGAAGCAACGTGTGGGAATAAAAACCAGTGACAGCTTCGGTGCCTGTAAAGTAGTTTTGCTCTAATTCTTTACAAATAATACTGGGCTTCAAGGCAGAAAAATGCCGCATGGCGAACCACTTTTAATTAGTTGCCATCTTCTGTGTTCAGTAGGCTGTGAGCCACTGGAACATCTAAACAGCATGAAGGGATATTCGGTGTTCGTATTAATAAGGATGATGTCAAGTCAGTCAAGTCTAGCAAGAAGCAACATTAGGTGCGTTTCCATTCAGTGTAAACTTCAGTGTAATTTCTGGGAGGTGGACATAAGATGGCCTAGTCCTCTCAGCTGTCGCGTCTCCATACAAATTCAGCTCTTTCAGGACGTCAGCATTCCAAGTACCTACCCTCTTCAGGTACTCCAAATGTTCCTAAAATGGCCTGGAAAAAAGGGCCCAGTCGGCCAGCCCAGTAAAGTGGAAACACGCGTATGCTGGGAAGTTCCCATAAACTCCCCCTGAAGTTCCGACAGTGGAAACACACCTATTAATAATGATCCGACACACCTTTTTATTTAATAGTTTTGTTCATTATTTTAGTCACAATCATGCTTCTTGTAAGAGCCATTTGCAAATTTTCCAACCGTATGACCAGTATTATCTGCAAGAAAAACCTTCACGGTTCTTAAATGAGCCGTAAAATGAGGGAGAAAAAAAAAGACACCAGATTAAGCACATATTTTGAAATCATGTGATACAGGATAAAGGAGCAATCAGCCTCTGCTTTATGAACAGGTTCATATTCTATGAAACAAACGTGGCTTTTGTGGAAAATGGTAGGGGAAGTGTGTGCTACACAAAGGATTGGAGGGGGTACTGAACCAGGAAACAAGGCAGAGGAGCTAAATGTCCAGAACTTAGCTAAGGAGGAGGCAACGGTCAGCTACTTTTCACTGTAGTCCCCACGTGTTTCCTCTGCCACTCACTTTTAATCACAATAACGTTAGCCTGCGAGCGGATCCACTTGATTTTGGGCGTCTTCTTCAGATCATTGCGGTCAGGATCATTTGAAGCACGGCACTCGTATGTGCCCATGTCATCGAGGCTGAGGCTGGTGAGGTGAATGGTGCTTGTAGCATGTTCTATGTAAGTGGCATTTATTTTAACGCTATCATTTCGTGCCCCGTCAAATAGCTGGGTAAAGGTCTCATTGGATTCTTCACCTTCAACAAACCACCACTGAACTTCAGGGATGGGGTTCCCTATCACCTCACAGTGCAGCTCTGCACTGTCATCGATGAGCTTCATCTGGGAAAGGGGGGACTTAATAAAACCAGCTGAGCTCCATTAACAGTTAGCCCAGCAAGATAGTTTAAATTATTGTGTTTACAAGAAACCAGGTGATTGCATGAATTGATAAATGCAATGATGGGTGGAATAAAAGAAAAGAACATAGAGAAAAGAAAAGAAGAAAGCGTTAATAAAACAAATGGAAAACAAGCACATACATGTAGGCCAGAGTTGCATTTTAATCCAATTATAGAAAATTTGTATGGCTTTAAACTCTGACCTACTGAGAAATAAAAAGAAAAAATGCAGGAGATGACCAAATCTTATTTGACAGTTCAGCCTCAAACCACAAGTTCACCACACTATAGCTATCCAGAAAATCTTGCAAATACAACTACAGTGTTTTTGATTAACATATTGACAAACTCTTTTTTAAAGCAACACTAAATAGTTAACACTAAGCTAATCCTTTAAAAAGAGGGTTTCAGTGATTCTTGAAGTAGAAGTTTTACCAACTTCAGATTGTAGAGCTCTTTGCAGCCCTCTGCTGTCCAGAAACTGCACTTAACAGTTTTGTGGGACCTGCAGGTTTACTAGCTGGAGCCCTCTGCTTTACGGCTGTTAGCCGTTTACGCTAGCCAATATAAAAGGCTAGAGGTTAGCATGTTCAGTCAACAGAATGTCACAAGAAAAGTTGAAAAAAAGGAGAATTTGGCTTTTTTGTTGGCATCATAGCAGAGCCAGGAAGTAAAAGAACTAGAGTAATGTCTTTGGAGGTGAAGTAAAGAGCTAAAACCAGAGTGGACATCGGCACGGCCTACACTCATTTGAGGGAGCTAAAGGAGGCTACAAAATCATGGACTGATGATGACCTGGCTTTGTTGCTATTGGACGTGTAATCATTTTTTGTCCAACAGTGTGTAGCTTATTTAGCACCAGTTGGCTCGTGTTAGTGTTAGGTCATTGTTAGTGCTAGCTACAGCAGGCAGCGGCAGAGTTGTTCACGACAGTTGTAATTCCACTTTCAACCAGTAGGACAGAGAAGCATAAAAACTTTAGTGTTGCTTTAGTATTGTGTATAATTCCCCCCCAAATCTATATACCTCTGTAAGAGAATTTGCCTCCCCTGATCTTTGGTTATTGTCAGAATCTTTAGCTCTTAATATAATTAAAAGATTAAGAGCCACAATAGGCATGTTTGTGCCAAGTAAGAGCTTTCACAACCAGTGGCACAGTGGATTAAAGGGACGGTTTGGTTATGTACGTACACAAGAATATTTTTAGAGACTGTTGACAAGAAAAGCTTGGTCATTCTCAAAAGACAAAAATCATGCCAAAAATAAAGACAGCAAAAACAGAAGCATTCACATCTAAATAAACTGATGAAAGCATGAAATAGCAATGCAAACATACAAAAGCAGAAATTGAGATGAAAATTTTCAGATGACCATGAAAAAAAAATTTGAGAGATTGTCCGGTAAATTTAGAGAATGTTCTCTGATTGTGACAGATTTGTCATGGTTAATCTAGGTCAACGGTTGATAGTTTTAAGTCATTCTGTGTACACGGATGTAAATAACCCAAACAAGTTGAGCAAAAATGCTTCATCCCAACAGCTTAATATTGAGTAACGGTCAGAAAGTATTGATTATTTTGTCCAGAAGCCACACTTCAAAAAGTCCATAAACTCCTGAGTCCACAGGGAATTTAATCTGCCTGGACCACCTTTAGGGTATCGTCTGGACAGTCTACAAGTTGTCATTAATTCAACATCACTCGTAAGGGTGTGTAATGCCAAGAATATGGCAATGTATCACAATGCAGGGGAGGTGATATATATTGCAATACTAAAAGCCAGATAATATTTGCAAATTTTAAGACCAAATTTAATTGGAAAACTCAGCTCAGACACATCCCAGGTGCATAGTGTTATCACGAGATCTCGTTCCGTCAGAATGAAGGTGTTAAAACTGCATCCACCTAGCGGTTGAAGTTTGAGTTGCGCCACAAAAACATATACACAATAAAAGGTTTGCATGCAAATACAGGGTTTATTCCTTTTTATTTTTAATAATCGTCTTGCGAGGGCACGCCGTTTACGAGACTGTACTTGTTACTCATTCTCGGCTGCTGCTGTACTCCAAATTTCTCATGACTACAAACCACTGAATATCTGCTACACTGCAACATTACTGAAGAGCTGACCGATCTGATATATTCATCCTTGTTCAAGCACAGCTGCACTTGTACCCTGGCAACATGGAACCATCAGACAGGCAAATGTTTTCTAGTAGCAGACTTAGCTGTTGATTTATTGATTTTCTGCTTTTTTTTTAATGTTTAACACAAATGTGCTTTCCCCTCGAGTCTAAACGTCATTAGAACAAACAAGAGTGTTGTCAGCAAGAACTTTAGTCCGTGAAAATCATGCAACTTCCCCTTGCTTAGCATGGCTTCTCTTACCATTTTTAAAGGTCACCTTCACAGCATACGTATGAACCCTAAAATACAGCCCAAGCCATATGTAATTTACTACCTATAACCTTCTGCTCTATAACCTGAGAATTGTGCTGCAAGTTGTTTCAGAGATCAAATGTCCCAAGTCAGTAGTTGACATTTAAAAGAGGCCAGAGGCTGCAGTAACAATGTAACTGGAAAGGTTGAGTCAGAAAGGTTACCTTAAAAGTTTAAAACTGATTAATCAGAATTCTACTTTATTGCCATCATTGAACCAGTCGGTTAAAAATGCACAACTAATCAATATGGAACAAAGTTTTGAAAAGATAAGTTTCCAAGCGAGACCTAAAATTTCAAGGTCCTGTTCTACTTTCAAGTATAACACTTCGTACAGGGCAGATTAAATGATAAAAACCTTTTTGTTTAGATTTTTTTTTTAAAATGGGTGGCACTGGATCAGCAACATTTATGACACGTCATGTTTTAATCATTTGAAAAATTTCTATGATATACATGTTTTAGCATTTCCTTAAATATGAAGTAAAGGGAAAAGGCCAACATAAGGTCATTTAAACTCAACGTGAGAAATTTTTATATTATGTGAATTAAATAAAACACGCAACAAAAGAAGGCAGCACCAGCAATAAGCATTGCTTTAATGTGGAGAAAATAAATCAATAACAGCACTGGGATCAGGCGGCTCTGTTAGACCAACAGCATTAGAGGTCAACTCAGCCGAAAATAAAAATAAAGGGGAGGGGGGCATTGAAAATGCTCCTGCATAAAGCACAAGCTTTTATCCATCCATACACATTTCTAAAAGCTGCTAAACTAGGTTAAGCACCTGAAATAAAATTATTGGCTAATGTAACAACTTTATATTAAACCTGCGGGGAAATGAGCACCTTTTGCGTAAAGAACTTTCCAGGATCGTAATTTTGTCTGTTCCAAATAAATGAAGAGCTTTATCTGCCAGCATGCTTCATAATTAATTTTCTTACCAAGGTTAATCTCTAGGGAAATCTAATTTTACTCTATCTACTCGCAAATTGTTATTACCAATCCAGAAACAATGAGGCCATGAGGGCTGAATTTGTGCATTTTAACTTAATTTATGAGTGGGGGAAAAAAGTATTGCCGTTAAAGGTTATGTATGACTTGAGCTGTATTAAGGGTCCTGTCCTAATAAGCCAAGAGGAAACCCAATGGAAAATAACCTAATCAAACTGAATAGATAAGGGTGCTTCATTTCATTAGTAAACACTGCAAACCTAAAAACACTTGAGTGCAAATTTTACAAAGCCCAAAATATTGTGCCTGCAAATGAAGAGACAAGCTAAACAACTGACGAGTCTTTTTAAAAGAAATATTCAATATTATAGTATATATATATATATATATATATATATATATATATATATATATATATATATATATATATATATATATATATATATATATATATATATAGTATAAGAAAACATTAAATATAATACGGATAAATTGTTTACTTTAGATGTGGAAAAGAAAAAACCTTTACAAGGGCGACACACAGAATAGTTTTGTTTAGTGAATGTTGTCCACAATTTTTCCACTGTACCTAATAATTAATGCTTGATAAGGGTTGTGACAAAGCAGTAAATCTCAAAAATCGTTTTTGAATCAAAAAATGTAAGATCTTGGACTGAAAGGTTGCGTGTGAAGATTTGCCAAATGATTACGCCAATAACCGTTTAAGTTTAAATATTACGCAACTGCGTGTTAATTTTCTTCAGCTGGAACAAAACGAACGCTTCTAACCGATATGAAAATGAACATTAAGACCTAAATGACACAGACCCCTTTCAAAACGACTAACGAAGCTCACGTCTGTAATTGGATAACTAATTTACAAAATGTAGCAACTTCAGCATAGAAACTAGTCACGATGCGCTCCGGTTCAGATTGATTTCAGAACCACAAATTAGCCAAATGTTTTGCTAGCTTTGGCTGTGGCCCCAACGAGGCACCACAATGTCGCATTCTGACAAAGGAAGAAGGAAATTTTATACATTTATCTCGGAGCGGGGAGATTTTTGACATTGAAACGCAGTGACTCCGAACGAACAAAATGTTGGTAGTCCGGGCAAAGTCAACGTCTACATCCAACATGGCTGACACGGATTCTTACCTGTGGTCGCATCGGCCCGCCAGCAGCTCAACAGCAGGGCTGTGAGAGCCCACAAAAACTTCATGTCTGTTTAAGAGTCAGTAAGTATCTTAACCAAACAAGTCCTTCACCGTCTACCCTTACGGAGAACCTCCTGTAGGACGTTTGTCCCCAAACAGACAATCAGCCGAGCCGTGCCGATGCGCTGCTTTCCAGTCGCCCTTGTACTGCACGCACACGCCCTTATCAGCACGTACGCATGACGTACTCTTAGTGGGCGGGGTTACGTCGACGTGCACATCGCATTAGACATTTCTTTTCCAGTTTTCCTTATGTTGCAAAACAAGATTCTTCCTACAAAGTGTCAATATTTCACCTATCCTCATTATTTAAAAATATTTAACCCATAGATGGAACGCCACAACTTTATGTAGTAACCACCTGAATGCACAAAAATAACAAATCACAGGTGTTGTTGATTAGTAGTTAATTCCAACCACTTTAACAAGTATTTATTCCCCCAAGCCAAGATATCTGTCATCAGTTGCACATTTCATGCGCTCTAAGATGAAACAAACATTTAATGAAAAACAGGCGTGAACAATTTTGGACAATTGGACATTAAAATCTACCTACTTACCCTTTGAGCCAGTGAACGTCTGACTTTATGATGCTGTACATTTTGATGTAATTATAACTGTCATTAAGTCTTCCAACAGAAGGGAAAACACACACACACACACATACAGAGGCATGCAATAAGCTTCTCTCAAATCATTTCACAGAAGGAACTGGAAGTCATCATTAGTTATAATTCAAACCTCTCTAAAAAGTTTATTTAGGGTTATTGTTGAGATATTGTTGGTATGGAATCCTCCTTTTCTACAAACCTTAAAATTACAACCAACCTTAACAATATGCTGTTTTACTCTCCTGCTCAGTCTTATGCTATTCTAAAACACTTTGTCTCACACTGCAAGAACAGAAAAAAGTTGTGATCTAAACATTCAACAATTAAATTATTTTTTTAAACCTATAACAGGCACATTTTAAATGACCCTGTCATATGGGTTTCCATTACACACGTGATTAAAAAGCACAAACAATATAAAACACAATCTCAAGAACTGAATTAACAATTTCACATTGTAAAGTTAACCCTAATGTCATGAATCAAAGTCATTTGTATTTTTCCACTATTTTGTTCTGGTTCCCTTCTGATTAAAGTCTTGGAACCTAAAACCCCATGGGACAAGAGCGGTACAATGCTGAGGAAACATACACACGTAGAGGTTAACAATAAGAGGAAGCTAATTGTAGTTGGCTTATTGATGATATTTATCAGGCAAGTGCAGCAGTAAAGTAGACTAAGTTTACGGTTTGCATGCCTTTGGACCAGGCATCACTTTGAAAGTGAACAATTATCTCAAAGTCTTATTATGCATTGAAAACAAGTCCAGGGGTGTTTACTAAAGAGGGTTATTGTTCCCTAATTGTTTCAAAGAGCACAAGGTACCAAGAAAGGAAGAAATAAGTTAGAGGCCAGGATGCTGCAGAAAACAGCCAACATCTTGCATACTTGTATAAACAACATTTATCTAAAAGAATATCCTTTAACAACACGATTTCTTTGTACTTATATATATATATAAACTGGTTGTATCTACTAGAAACAAATACTGCCTATATAGAAAATCACCAGGTATTTCCACACTAATAAAATATATCATTTAACACAATTAATGCATTTTGAAAATGCTTAATTTTATTTTTTTGTGTACTCTGATGCTTTAAAAAAATAATGACTTGTGTAAACAGAGCAGTAGCACGCACACATTTTTATTTCCATAGCAGTTAGTTCATTTTCTAGTACATGTACTTTTGTTTGTCCCACTGGCAATATCTTAAAACGTTTCAATTTTGGCTTAAAAATGTAATTCCCATACATCCTTAAGAGTGTCATTTAGGATAATTTGATTTACTGCATTTTAAAAAATAATTTCAAGTGCAAACAGTGATACCCGCCACATGACAGGTAACCTTAAATCAGCAAGAGGATCTTCAAAATACAATAAATATATAAACTACTGCAAAAAATCCAAATAAGACAAAGAGAATGAACATATTATTTTAAATCATGAATAAATCTTAGTGCACATGTAACAGTGCACAATAGTACACTTAGAGTCACTCTAAGATATGAATGCTGCTTGTTAGAAAACAAATATAATTTCATTCACTTTGGCCAAAGAGCCTTAAGTCAAACGAGTCAGGAGTTTAAAGAAAACAACATAAGGAAGAATGGTAATTGTCTTAGTGTCCCTACTCTTCTACCTTTGGATTCCTTTATTTTCTCTCCTCGTATGAAGTGCTTCAATCAAGTTAAGCCTTTTGAAGTTTCCACGCCTTTCCACATCCTCCCTGCAAGAAGCTGCACTCCAGGCTTCCACGCTTCCATTGTTCGGATTCCTGATGAAGGTGGGGGTGTTGGGGGTGGAGCGACGGGCAGATGTACACAAACACATGTATCACTTACCCTTGAATCAGACCTGAGCGGTCCTGCTGAGATGCACTCGGGCCTCTGCCCTACCACAGAGAGAGGTCTGGAGGTCACTGCTCTGAAGTGCAGCAGGCTGGGAGCTACAAACAGCTCAGAGGATGAACATAAAAAAATGCCCTCTCTACGAGTTATCAGTAGAGTTCTCATTGCTGGTTGACCCTGAGGACTGAGGGGTGGAAGAAGATGAGGAGGAAGAGGAGGAGGAGGTAAAGTTCATCCCTGATAGCTCTGGAGGGTTTGTTGCTGTGTTCTGTCCACTCAGGCTTTTCCTGCATACTGGACAAGTGTCATGCTGGAGAAAACAAACATGGCATCGTTTCAATGTTACTGCTGATATGTACACCCCCCACCTCTGTTACAAACAACAACTGGTAAATATTTACTGTAATCAGAGAAAAAAGAAGGTGTTTGTGTTCAATACCTGTTCCAGCCAGGGGACTATGCAATCATTGTGAAACATGTGATTGCATGGGAGCTGCCTCACATTTTCACCAACACTGTAATCTTCTTTACACACGGGACATTCCAGGGCTGAGGCTGAAAACGCATGTTACAATGGCATTCAGTCACAGCATCTCAGCACTATAGGCCAACTGCTTTTGGCTACAATTTTAACCAAATAAGTATAAAAAATACATTATTTTATAGTCACCAGCAAAAGCCCACTTATTTAAGTGTTTAAGACTGGCTGTTACGAATTTGGGAGTTATTATGGACAGCGCACTCAAGTTTGATAGCAAAGTGAACGGGACTGAGAAGATCTGCTTTATTCATCTTCGCCACATTGCTAGGTTTAAGCCGGTCTTATCTAAGCCTTCATTAGAACTGTTATTCATCCAGGCTAGATTATTGCAATTCCATCTATGCTGGAATGAGCCAGAAGGCTATTGGCAGACTTCAGATGGTTCAGAAAAGCGCGGCACGATTACTGACAGGTAAATCAAGGGAGGCGGGAACATGTTACCCCAGTTTTAGTGGAACTTCATTGCCTTCCAATCCACTATAGTTTTAGCTTTAAAATCTTACTTCAACATGACTCATGTACTTGAAATAGATGCTAAAGGGTCATGTTTCAACTTGTTCACTTTGGTTAGCTGACCAAAGTCTATTGTCCTCTTGGTTAATGTGAACTCTCGGGGACATTGTGCGTTTTCTGCTATTGTTCCAACCTTGTGGAGTATGTTGCCTTTGAATATAAAGCAGGCGCCTACTCTCGCAACTTTTAAGTTACAATTAAAAACAAATTGTTTTCTATCTTTTAATGCAGATAAGGTCTGAACTAACAATCTTTATTGATTTTTATTCTTTTATTGTACTACTATTTAACAGTTTTTAGTCTTTCGTCTCTTATGTTGATTCTTCTACGTGATACTATGCTTCTGAGTCCAGCTGTTTGGTCTCCCAGTCGGGCGTTTGAAAGTGCTTTATAAATAAAATTGAATTGAAGATTTAAAATGTAGAGAAAATAAATATTTTTAACCTTTCACTGCTGTGATAAAAGAAGCTACTAAATGGTAGCCTGACAAGCCATCTTATATATGTAAATATACAGTCCAGCCATGAGCCATTGAAACCACCCAGTCTTGGGGCAAAATGTACGGCTGTCTTTCAAACTGTCTCCGCGTGCTATTGGACAGCACTAGGACCAATCAGAGCAATGAACAACGTGACATAGTCATCGCTACAAAAATAAGTCAACAGGGCAGTCCACCATGACAACTGAGGGCACAGCACTTTTCTGGGGTGTCCTGCTGCCATTACAGTCACGTATCTGGTCCACAATAGTGCATTTACTACTGTGTTTTTATTCTTTATATGTATTTCAGAGACTTTTTAACACGGACATATTTTGTCCCTCATTCTCCTCCACCTCTTCATGCAATCGCCACCTATAAACCCACATTTCCCATCATTTCTGTTCACGAATAAAATACTCGCTGCATATTTTGTACTCCTTCAGTCGGGTGAATAAAATTTCATATTTTTTAAGACTTTTTCCGCAAGGCGTTCTTCAATCGGTTCCGTGTCTGCCGCTAAATATCTTTTTATTTTTTGAGGGGGCAATGATGGTGCTGTTGATGAATTTAAAGGAAGCGGCATCCTGACCAATCACGAGCTTGCGGTCTCCGTCACTTTCGATGGATAGTTAAAAAGTTGGGCATGTCGGAGAGCCCTTGCACCAACGCATAAAGGCATTGTGTGTCTCCGTACCCACGCAGAAGTATAAATCAGGCTTAAGCCCACCAAACAAACGTAGAGCGCTGTGATTGGCAAGACACACAACTGTTCGGGCCAATGGTAGACCTGCTGCGGCTACAATGGAGCGTGGCTAGGACAACCTGCAGAGTAAAATCTTTTTCTACGGTTGGTTTAGATTCCTAGGCTAGTTATACGGTGCATCTACAGGAGAAAAAAACTAATCCAGTAATGAAACACTGTGTTATTTTGTTAAACTTACCAACATGTTCATCTGTAATTTGTATGGTAGGGAGATTTTTTATTTTATCCCTGTCAGCAGGTGGTGGTCCTGTGTTCTCAAACTGGTTTAATAACTAAACATTAGAGGAAGAAAACAAAATAAATACAATCCAATTCCAGACTTGATTAAACAACATCTAGCATTTTTGTTTCTTTACCTAAAAATACTGCATGCAAAAATGTTTTTATAAGGAAATACCTGTGTAATAATAGCATCAAGTCCATTAGCACCCCAGGCATAGTCCATTGGGTTTGAGTGAAGAACGCCCCTTTAAAATTGACAGGGTAGGATAAAATAAGCACATTTGTTGTGAGTTTGACTTTTGGTTTATTAAAGCTCTGTTTCAGACTCACCAGGATCCAACACCAATATTTGGCATTGCAGTAGGTGCGATTATTCCATTCACTAGCTGTTGAATGATTCTACAAAATAAAAACACAAAAGAAATTATGCAACAGTAGGGAAATGTGTGACTGGGCTCTTAAGTAAACAATGGAAGGTCACAGAGACTAAACCAGATAAACAAATGTTCATCCTACCCCTCTAAAGTAGGAACTCCTTCATGTCTTCCTGCTTGCCGTCTGGATCCGTGCCGACTTCTGGGTTGTCTGGCACTGTATCGCTGTCGTGATGCCGATTCCCTTTCCGACCGGTTTTCAGCATCCCGGTTGTCCCCTGGTCCAAGTCCAGCTCCGAAGTCGAAGCTGTCATCAAAGACGCTGAGGGAAAACTGACCATAGCCTGACGGGAATGTAAATAAGTGCTGGTCCGCATTCTGGTGGACAAACAGATAAAAGCAGATGAGTAAGGAACAAGTGATTAAAACACCAATTACAGCATTTTCTGTTTAATGAGGACAGTTTCTTTACTCGAGTCAAAACTTTCCACAGAAATCACAAAAGTCACAAATGGAGCTTGAAATTATACAATTAGCAAAAAGAATCAAATGACTCAATGCATTCTAACACTCAAAACTGCAGCTGAAAAAGTGGAAGTGGTAACCCTGTGACAACCCCCATCACATCAAATACGAGATCAGCACAAATGTCAGTGGAAGCAGATTTCTTTTTGTTGCTGAAAATGCTGACTCTGTTACACAACACAGCGCCTATCAGAGCCACAAATGTGCAGAATGAAGGGAGGTAAAAGTCTGAGTAAAGACCAGTTTAGAAACCTCAATTGGTTGTTGGTTTTGGGGCCCGCTGGAGATGGTGGACGTGGACCCATTGTCAGCTCTAAAACAGAAGACAAATAATGGATAAGGTCATGAATGGACTTTGTAATGCAGAAGGAAAACGGTTTCACACCACATGTCAAGGTTCTTTTGAAAACAAAGATTTATATCAAAATGTTTTCCTGAAGATTCTCCTCCTAAAACACGTAGAATACATACATGTAGTGTTGTCACGGTACCAAGATTTCAGTATTCGGTACCAGTGAAAATCCATGGTTCTCGGTACCAATTTCAGTACCAAACAAAAATTTAATTTAGACTAAATGTACCAATAAAAACATTAATTTTCCTGTAAAGTGCTTTGAGATTATATAGTTTGTGAATCAGTGCTGTATATGAGAAAAATGAACTAAATTACTACTGTACTAATATCATAACATGTTTTTAATGCACGTCACTCTGCGTTCTGCGGTGTTGCTTTAGAAGCGACTGCACGCGCCCAGTAAATGCGCGAATCATGCGCATCAACGATCCGGGTTTAGACAGGTCCTTTGTACCATGACGTTTACATTTTTTGTAGTACCGGGTCGGTACCGAAGTACCGGTTCTTTTGACAACACTACATACATGTGCTCGAAGTTTTAATATAAGTAATGCTGATTTAAAATTTTTCTTTATCTGTTCCAAATCATCCACCTTCAACATTCTTTAACCAAACAACAAACAAACTAATAACAGAATCAAATAAATAAATCAAAGTTTCATCACAAACTTGAAACAAAAATGAATGTTAACAATAATTTTCTCATTATTTTCTGTAAAATGATACATGACCCGCGCTTGTATAGCATCTTTCAGAGTCAGAAGACTCCAAAGTGCTTTACACTACAGTGAATCATTCATCCATTCACACACTGATGGTGATGAGCTACAATGTAGCCACAGCTACCCTGGGGCGCACTGACAGAGATGAAGCTGCCGAGCACAGGCGCCACTGGTCCCTCCGACCACCACCAGCAGGCAAGGTGGGTTAAGTGTCTTGCCAAAGAACACAACAGCAAAATTCTATGCTGGGAGCTAGGATCGGTCCTACAACCCTCCGATTACTGGACAACCCACTGAGCTACTGCTGCCCCAACACAGAATTATAGTTGGAACACTGGTTTTAATAGGATTTTATCATTTTCACCTTCTTTCTTCTAGCAGCTCTTCGATGAACCCCGACTCACATCTGGGACACATATACTCCTGTCAGCAAACAGACGAAGAAACCAAAACAGAAGATTAAACTTTTCTCAGAGTACCAGGATTAGAAATGACCTTCTACCTAATAAAGGAGCTCAAGCGGTGAGATTGTTCCAGAAAATGGGTTTGTGTGTGTATTCCTGTTTCTAAACATGTTGATCATACTTCTGCTGCTGATAATTATGTGAGTAAACTTTTAAAAAGTTATGGTCAAACAGGAGCACTTTTAGTTCAAAATGAAATATGATCAGTTTGAGTATCAGGTATTTAACATATTCACAACTAAAAAAAGAAAAACATGGGATAAAACTGTTTTGTAGTTCAATTTTGAGATAAATATATCTGGTGTTTCATCAATTATTGTTACGTTTTGGATTTCATGTTTATTTGAAGTTAATTTAAAATCAGTCAATCGTTTTTAAACTAGTTACCATAACATTGATCATTCTGATTCTGTCAGGAAAATTAGCTGTGAATGGATCGTTTCAATAGAAACTCTGAACATTGAAGCAAATGATGTCATTCAAAGGGCCTTTACAAGTGATTCATCAGTGATTAACCACAACATAATGAGCCCCGTTAGATAAAGTGAGTAACAATGCTCATCTTGTTTTGCTGGAGGAACCTACACCCAGGCAGTTAAATTGATCCAATCATGCTTCTCAAATGGTAACAGCCATCCATTAAATTAGCAGCTCCTTTACAGCAGGATAGCACAGTGCCCCATAAAATATTTTAGGAATGTCTCAATGAGCTAGCTGTCATCCAACCTATCCAGATATAAATCTGATGGGGAAGATAAACTTCAATCCACAGAAATGCCATCATACAAAACATAGGTTCTAAAGAATATTTTAACTTCTTATTGGATGGAATAACATCTTGCTAAACAAAGAGCATGCTGTGTTAGCAGACAGGGCCCACTTTGTGTGTCACTCACTGTCATTACACCGTCAAGAAAAATGTGTGGATGAATGAATGAATTTAACTTTGAAGATATTGCAATATTTAGACTCAGAGTTACACTGCAAAAAGTCTTCCAGCTGTTGCCTTTCTGCTTGGAATTGTGTGTTCTCCCTATTTATGCCTTGGTTTTTTTCCCCAGGTTTACCAGTTTCCTCCCACAGTCCAAAAACAAGCATGTCAGGCTAATTGGAGACACTAAATTGTCCCTAGATGTGTGTGACTGATTGATTGTCTCTCTGTGGTCCTGTGAGGGACCGGTGACGTGTCAAGGGTGCACCCCACCTCTCGCCCTACGAATGATGCCAGCAGATACTCTACTGAGGAATGTGTTACGGATAATAGATCATGGAAGTATAACATAAAATCTGAATATTCTTGAAGTCTGTATTCCTTATTGGTTACCATATCCACAACGCATAAAGGCTTATCCTAGCCTGGCAAGCCATCATATATATGTGAATATATACAAACTTTGCAAAGCAAGAATTTGGTCTAGTTCACTAGGCTAGGCTTATCCCCCAACAAGTCACAAAATATCATCAGTTATAATAATAAACGTTCTTACTTTATATGCATTTTACTACAGTAAGCAGTTGTATATTATGGACTGAAAGAATAAAAAAATATTCCTACAAAATTAATCCTACACCTTTCTGTGGATAATATTTTAACATTCAGCACGTTGGCCTTAATGTGTCAGATTAGCTTAAAATATCAAACGAAGGGTATCTATATGAGTGGTTAAAAACTCAGGGAAATGTGAATTTTTTTTGTTTGAAAATAAATTAATAAATGTAGTCTGAGTTTACAGCGACTATTTATATATAATCAAAAAACAGCGGTGGCTCCAAAAAAACTGAAATTTAACTTAAAACTCTAGGCAAAGTTTTAATGTAAATAAATATATGTGTATAAGACGTTGGAAAAGCTTTGAGCGTAGTGACTGCGACGTTCTGTTTTAGCTGGCAGATCCTGACATAGATAAGCTAGCAGGCTGGTCGCTACCGTAAATGACAGACAGAAAGCTAATACTGTTAGCATGCTAACGAATGCGCCGCTGCTACAATAAAAAATACAAAAGCACAAACAACTATGTTGTGATTTTTTAATGCTTAACTGTTATTCCTAACATTCTGTATTCGTTAGACTTACTGGAAGCCGAGGACTAATCTCTTCTGAGCATCTGTGACAGAAAAACCGGCTGGGGCATGGGGGAGCTTCAGCCATCTTTAGCCTCGACAGAAAGACGAGAAAATACGGAGCGACGGAAGGGACAAAAAGTAACCAATGAAACGCCTGTGTAATGACCTGGTAATGACACGAATTATATTCGAATAATATTATACTAAAAGGCTCATGGACATTTATACTTGAAGAAAATATAATGAAGCATAATAAACTAAATCTTCGTGACCCTAAAGTGTAAAAGAAAAGTTAACTGCTAAACTAAACACATCAAAGGAAAACTGGCAATGTAGCTTGATTTACACAGCACACTTCAGCACCATTTCAACAAATCACGAAACCAATACAGAACAATGCCACCAATACCAAACACATACATATATAAACGTCTAATAATAAAAAGAAAACACTACATTTCTTGTGTTCCATTCTCACATTTCATAAAATTGTTTTTGTTTATTACCACAAGTGACCACAAGAGGCCGACTGATGCTCAGCTGAAGTTTTGTTGTTCAAATCACATTTGAAAAAGTGATGTCCATTAAAACAATACATAAAAGCAAATCACCTACAAAATAAATACAAACCACATCATTCAATATTAAAAACCAAAGAGTAAAAGTGATGTGGTCATCAGGGCACTCGGGGCAGTAACCTCCAAAGTGGAGGAGTGGCTAAAGCAGATCCCAGAAAAAACATCAGACAGTCCAGAAAAGTGCGGTTCTAGCTAAGATACTGCGCAGAACCCTCAAGCTCCCAGGCCTCTAGGGGTCGTTGAGGGTGAGATAGGAGATATGAATTGCCTGCTCCTCAACACGGTCAAGATGTTGGCAAACTCAAAGCTTGGGAGCAGGCTGGGAGCCTCTGCAAAACAGTTGTTGAAAGAGCCACACTGAGAGTGATCATGGGAAATATAGGCATCCACTTCATGTCCTCCTGATGGGGCAGAAGAGCAGTTGCAGAAGCAGCAGGTGATTGCCCTCATTGTCCTCCAGAACAGTGAAGCTCTTTTGTCCCCACAGTTATTAGACTTATTTTGATGAGCTAAGATATGATATGCATATATTTTTAGTGCCTGTTTTTAACATATCGAATTGGTTTTTAATATTTATGGATGGCTGTTTCGTTTTTAACATATCTTTTATCTCTCTTATTTATTTATGTTACCTATGGTTTTGTGTTTTTTATGTGGGTGCTCAACATCTAAATTTCCCCTTTTGGGAATAATAAATTAATTCTATTCTATTCTATTATAGCTGCATGAAAGGCATACTGTCTACGTCAGTCTGATGGTTATAGGGCTGCAGTCAGCAGCAGTAACAGCCTTAAGTTGGGTTGAGGATCATCTAGTGTCTTGATGGACAGCCAAATGGATTCTCTGGCTAAGTGCTGGTAAAGGTGTTTTAAGTCTTCCACTTGACCTTTTTGTTCCATAACCTTCAGGATCATTTAAGAAATTCCAAATAACTGTTTACTCACAGCAGCTATGGCGTGCTGCGTGTGACCCTGCTTATGCAGTTCAACAACCTGACCATGGTCAAAAAAGGGAATGTTATTTTGCCATTCCCATCAGAAAGTCATGACTGTGTGACTACCTAACATAAAATGACAATGAATCCACATTTTTGCACAGATTTGGCTCTTTAAAGGCCTGGGAGCTTAAACATTTGATCAGCTGTAAATAGACTTTGTTAAGATCCATCCATGCAAAAATTTATTTTTGACCTTTTTTTGCCCCAACTTTCGATCTGGGCTGTATGTAGGCTATAAAGAATTAATATCACAGGTAGCTACGGGACTACTACTTTAATTTACTTTGTATGAACTAGGAAGGGGATTGACGGCCTCCAGTGGCGACAAGGTGGAACTACACTCTAGAGCTGATAGCCTCNNNGCTTCTTTTCATGTAATGTTGCAGTCAGCAGACAGGACGGGTGAGACTCAGCTGCTGTCTCTACCCCAATTTAGGTTTAGCTTGACCCTGCTAAAATTTGTTGACCTGGCGACCCCGACCATATACGAAACTGCTGTATGTTTCAAAATACCCTAATAGCAACAGCTTTGAATAACTTGAAACCCTGTGACTTAATAAAAGGAAGGTACACAGAGGGGAAGCCAGAGCAAGCCCAGACTGGGTGAAAAACACCTACTGAGCTTCTCTCCTTTGCAAAGCTTTCATAAAAGTATTACTTGTTCTGTGTGATTATTTATGTTGGTATAAAAAGGACCCAACATTTTGGGGGCTTGTCCGGGATTCCCAACATACCTGCTCGCTGACAGAGGGAGGAAGACGCGCCGACAAGTCGTGCACGCCCAGAGTCAACAGGACCTGGAAAAGAAAGTCCTGAGAGGTGGCGTTCCTTTTCAGGCCGGCAATAGGTTTTTTCTCCTTCTGCCAACGACGGATTGACGGGAATCGAATGAACTATCATCACCAGAACAAGTAAGAGCTGTTTTTATTGCTACAGGGCCCAGGTTTTAAGTTAGCCTGATTAGGTTGGCATACCTATCAAAAACTTGTGTTTGGGTTTAAAAATTTCCCTTAACTGCCGGCGTGCGTTATAAAAAACGGGTTGAGTGTCCCTTTAAAAATCGGCGAATTTTTGATAAAGTCTCAGGGTTGAAAATCCAGTTGTGATCGGCGA
Organism: Aphyosemion australe; assembly: GCA_006937985.1. Taxonomy (NCBI): domain Eukaryota; kingdom Metazoa; phylum Chordata; class Actinopteri; order Cyprinodontiformes; family Nothobranchiidae; genus Aphyosemion; species Aphyosemion australe. Next base: position 712,924 of record SSNS01000257.1, read on the forward strand.
ATCCAACAAAATACACACTTTTTGGGTTGAGAGTCCTGTTACTTTCCAGCATGGTTAACAAAGTCTCATAGATTAGTGTCCTAGCATAGCCTGGCAAGCCATCCTATATATGTGAATATATAGTCTGGCCACGAACCATTGACGGCTCTCAGTCGTGAGGCGGGATCTACGGTTGTCTTTCAAAATGTCAGCACGCAATTGGATAGCGCTAGGACCAATCAGAGTGACGAACAACATGACGTAATCACGGCGACGGAAAAGCGGGAGGCTTTAATAGCGTCTAGCTTCAATGATTTCTGTCGTTTTTGTATGAAAAACACGCGAATATCAGGTGTACTGGGACATTGCACTACTTTGTTTGATAAAAATAAGAAGCCGCTAAGTATATCAGACAGACTTACGCACGTTGGAGTCTAAATAATCCAATGTTGATGACAAAGCCGTTTCAAACGAACGTGTTTTCCGAGTTGCCGCCATGTTGCTTGGGTTCGCGGCGTTCGCGGCCGCAGCGCTGACGTCATCGGCTACTCCCGCTCTGTGATTGGCCCATGATATAGAGCGCTGTGATTGGCCCAACCAAAACTATAGCGAGTTGTGATTGGATAAACACAGCAGTGGTTTGGGCTGCGAGGTTTCCAATGAAGCGTGCCTAGACCAAACTCTGCAAAGCAAGAATTGGTCTAGTTCACTAGGCTAGATAGCCTCCTTATCTCAATAAAGCTGAAAAAATCTAATTAACATTTTTGTCTTCTTGAGAATAATAATATGGAGGATGAGTAGGGGAAGAAGAAACTATAATAATTAAGACATAATAGTTTCTTAGTAGAAACACTTCCTGTAAGTCTTTTCAAAATAAAACGCTATGTAATTTTGAGCTCATCAACAGGGAAACGCAAGCTCCAACGCTTCATTCACACTTGTCCGGACGGACTGTCATCCAAACCAACTGCGGTTCGTTTGCTTTATAGACATGTGTTTTTCTTTTTGTTGTTTTTGTTCGCTGAACGTCTCCAACTTGCTCCCGCGAGAGCACCTAATCTCGTGGGTTCACGCGATAAAAAAAGAAGCTCGTCCCCCCGGTCACTTTCCTTTTGTTTACGTTACCGTTTGGCTTGGATTGTTCTACAATGAGTAAGTACACTCCGTTTTAATATAGTTTAGTTTTGTCCTGTTTAAGTCTGATTTCGTTTTTTTGTCTTAAATGTCCGAATCGTGTTAAGTTTATGAGCTGTTATGTGCTTGAAGCTCCAAATGTTTGTAATTTATTTCTATATTTATAAAATCACGATCTTTGCTAACTTCTTGTGTTTGTCCCTCAGTGCGTATAAACAGAAGAAAAGCGTGTGCTGCCATTCTCCTACTAGCAATGCTAAGGAGGGATAGAAGAAGACGTTTGTGGGTGAATCCCCTCAACAGGCTACGATCAGAACAAGGCGATTTTCATCGTCTTGTGGCTGAACTGAGGCTGGACGCAAAACGCCATCACGAGTACTTCCGGATGAGTGCTGAGCAGATGGATGGACTTCTCTCCATAGTTGGTCCAGAACTACAGAAGCAGTCCACAAACTACAGAGCTGCTATAGAGCCCAAGCAGAGACTGGCAGTCGCACTGAGGTAAATATAAAGCAGGGGTAGGCAATCTTAGTCCTCGAGTGCCTCCTATCCAGCATGTTTTAGTTTTTTCCCTCCCTCCAGCACTCCTGATCCAACGGTAGAATTACCTGTTCAGCAGGTCACCGAGCTCTGTAGATGCCTGTTAATCACCTACTGAATAAAACAGGTGTGTTGGAACAGGAACACAACTAAAACATGCTGCACGGCAGCACCCGATGACCAGGACCGCCTACCCCAGATATAAAGTAATAAAAACACGAATTTTATGAAACACTTTTTATTTACAATGTGAAATACTACAAAAGCACACTAAAAAATTACAAAAACAAACATCGCACAGAGGGGAAAAAAACAACCAGGTTACAATTTTGCAAAAGTGGATACCCCAGAATCCATGAGCATTCCCGTGAAGCCACTGGGATGAGTCTCCAGGGTGCATTTCAATATAAACCTCACATTCTGAACCACCTGTGAATGGTTCAGGAAGGTGCTCAGAACCCAACAGAATCCTGAGATGCAGCTAGATGTTCCCCCTCCTCTTCCTCGTTGAGTAGATCAAGGATCCTCGTTATTTCCTGTTTTGCCTGTCGCCTTCTACTTTTATTCAGGTTTAATAAGAGGGGGACTGTGCTCAGAGCAAAATGATAAGCCTCATCTTGTTCTGTGATGGGCACGTCTGGTTTGGGAGGAGGCTCCTGTAGGACACTCATTAATCTTTCCTCCAAATCCAAAACGTGTGTGGTCTTCCTCTTCTTTGTCTCCTTCCCAGGACGCGGTGCTCTCTCTATGGGGCTACGAGCCCTGGTAACACTTTCCACCTTCACTGATACTGGGGGCGTTGAGAGGGGAGGAATCGGTGAAGAAGCACATGATCTTAGTGATGAAGTGGTCTCTGACTGTTCACCCTCTTCACCATCTCCAGCCCCTGATGTGGGCGTGGAGCCCAGGTTGCTTTTAGAGCTGCAAAGAAGAGGGAAAAGTGCATTCCATTCAAATCAAAAAATGTAATTTGCATTTATTAGTCATTACAACATGCTGTAGCAAAATGACAAGTACATAAGATAGAAACAATTTATGACATGATTTTCATTTTCAATATCGGACCTGTTGGTCTTCACGTACCTTCTTTGCTGGACGAATGGGAGGAGAAAAGACATCAACTCAGCATATTTCCAGTCTCTCTGGGTCGCCCCAGCTGAGCCACCTGGGAGGGCTGTTTTTTTTTTATGTCTTACAAAGGAGTCTCTGAGCTGCCTCCATCGAGTCTTGCAATCATTGGCTGGAAGTTGAAACAAAAAATTAATATGAAACTTTTTTTCACCTTTTATTATTTTTGTTTCCTCACAGGTATTTGGCCTCTGGCGATTCCCTAATCAGCTTGGCTTCTAGCTATCGGCTAGGACATTCTACCGTGTCAAACTCTGTTCACATGGTGTGTGCAGCAATAGAAAAGATGATGATGCAGCAGCACCTCCCGAAGCCAACGAAGGACACGTGGACAGAGGTGGCACAGGGTTTCTGGGCAAAATGGAATTTCCCTAATTGCCTGGGAGCCATCGATGGCAAACATGTTTTTATTCAAGCTCCACCAAACTCAGGTCATCGGTATTTAAACGATAGAAAAGGTTTTTCCAGGGTGCTGTTGGCACTAGTAGATGCTGACTTCCGCTTCCGAATAATTCAAGTAGGAGATTTCGGACAAACCAGCGACGGGGGTGCCTATGCTGCATCGGATTTAGGAAGAGGAATGGAGAGTGGAACTCTAGAGGTGCCACCCAATGCTCCTCTACCTGGTGCTGCACACCTGGGAGAGGTCCCATTTGTGATCGTAGGTGATGGTACTTTCCCACTAAAGACCTATCTGATGAGGCCCTACCCTGCTGGACACAACCTGAATCACGACAAGAAGATCTTCAATTACAGACTGTCCCGAGCCCGGATGGCAGTGGAGAATGCATTTGGCATTTTGTCATCAAGATGGAGGATCTTTCTCAGAAAAATCAACCTGCACCCTAAACACGTGGACACATTGGTCATGGCAGCCTGCATTCTGCACAACTTCCTGCTTGCGCCTTCTGACAACCTGAGGTTGCTCAATGAGGCAGAGCAGCAGGGGTTGTATCGCATGGTAGCAGTGGTAAACATGGGAGAAAACAGAGGTTCAAGGGTTTCCTTCAACATCAGGGAAACCTACACAAACTTCTTTAATTCAGATGAGGGGAGTGTGTCTTGGCAAGAGAAGATGATCTGACTGCTTTTTTGGACATTGTTGTGATTTAATAGCATAGAATAGATTTTATTAATCCCACAGTGGGGAAATTCACTCGTTACAGCAGCTCATAAACTAAAAAAGGTAATAAAGTACAGTTAAACACACATAAGCAGTAAGCTATTGTAACCTTCAAACCACTAAAAACAACGAATAAAAATAGAAAATTGGTGTTGGGGCTTTTATTTTGTTCTGAAAACATGTTTTTGTGAATAAAATAAAAACTTGACTCTGCAGTTTCTCCTTGTCCTCCAACATGGTACTGCAATGTCTTTAGCTACCTGTAAACACTGGTTGTGTCCCTTGCTGTGCAGATTAGCACAACTAACAACTCCTAAGTACTGTTCACTCAGCTAGATAGAAAAATGCTCTTTTAATGAAGGCAAGTGTAAATTTAGCTCTAAAATTGTTTATTATATCCTTTTACATTTAAACAAATTAAAATTCAGAAAACTAGAACAGCTTTGAGAAACAAAATAACCCAGAATTTTGAGATCCTGAAAGTCTATTCAGGTTGTGTACTGTACTATTAACTGTACTATTAATATTCATGTAAACAAACACTTCCAATCATAGGCTGGTTTAAAAACTCACCAGTACACCCCAGAGCTGCTGCTACTTCACCCCATGCCTTCTCCTTTCTGGTGTTGTCCTTATAAAAAGCATGCGAGGTATCGTATAAAACGGTGTGGTTTTGAACCTCCGTGATGAATACCTCGTAGTCCATGGTCACAAATAGCCCCCGGAACCCGCGGTCGCTCTGCTGGTGGTGCCCCCGTGAAACAATTGAGGTCAGATACCGTAAAATGAATTTTTTAGCAATGTTTTGCAAACACCTGATTCACACCGAGTACGGAACGAATGCAGTCCAGACTCCGTACGGGCCCCTGAACTGACTGCCACGCGGCTATTCACACAGATCACAGTTCGTTTGCTGAACGTCTCCAGACATTTGCTTCCGCGAGAGCAACAAATCTCGCGAGTTCACGCGACAACAACTAGCTGGTGATGTTTAGCAAAACATTGACGGTAATGACTATAAATTGGACATAATACGCTTAAAAATATACTTGTAAAAAGAACACGAACTACCAAGCACTTCGAACTGATATCCATGTCATCAGTGATTAATAAAAGCCAGAAAAATATAACGCAACATGGGTTTTATTCAAAGACAGTATGGTTTTATTTTGAAATATACCGGATGCACTCCATGCGGAAACTTTCTGGAGTTAAAGCCTGTGAGAAGAATCATAGATATTCTGTCTGTGGTGTTGTATACGTCATTTATTCTCTTGATGTATACTTGCACTTTGTTAAATAAAGTTATTGGAAAAAACAACCATAGACGTTGAATAAATGTATATATTATTATATCAATGTATGACGTCTACAAGAAGAATGCTTGGAGAAGCCGAGCCATAATTTCACTTACAAAATACTGTCACCAGGTGGCACTATTGTGCATCTAATGTTTTGTCATTTTAACGAGTTTCCTTTTATTTCTTTTGCAAAGAGGAAAACAGGTAATGTCAGAGAATTTATTTGCTGGTAAAATCATGTCAGCAAATTTAAAATAGTGATTACGTGTTTCTTTTCTTTTTAAGAAAACCCCCCAAAACAAATGAAAAGCCTTAAGATACTTCCATTAAACCTGTATCACATATTCCCCCACAGTGAACTCAGGTTTTCACTCTGCAGGTTAACTCCACTCTCCCTCTTTACTTTAAAACTGAAATGTTTTCCTGCAATCTGGCATCACACAAGACTTCTTTTAATACATTATTTATCTGCTGGATTCAACCTTATTAACCCAACAGACCAAGCATTTCAGAGTTGCACACTTTGGAACAACACAACTTGTCAAAATTAAATTAGTTTTTTGTCCTTGAGTATTTGACAGGAATTTCCACTCTTTTATTTTCTTTTATCAAGACTCAAACCTGAGCATGATCATTAAATTAAAAACCCTCACTTGGGAAATTTATGCTCCCACGTTTCACACAAAAGTGTCCAAATTCTTGCTGGAGTCTGTCTGGTGGCCCTGAGATACATTGACTGTATCAGAGATCACTTAGTTACATAAGATGGCAATTTGCTGTAAAATAGTGATTACGTGTTTCTTTCTTTTTAGGTTCATTGTCATTTTTAAGCTGTATATTAGTATTTTTATCTATGTTTGTTTCATGCACAACCGTCCTTGTCGAGATGCTGTTTAGTTCTGTAAACATGTCACACAAGTCCAGACTGTAGCATTCACTTGCCAGAAGATTTTGATCATGAGTAAGTTCCCATCTGACGTTTCTTCAGCCAGTCACATCTTTCAGACCTGTAGTAAAAATGTTTTTCTTTATACTCAAGGATACATTTGAATCTGTTTTTGCTTGTTTTTAATAAAGATTTTATTTGTTAAGGGAAAAAAGTTTTTCAAACCAACCTGATCTTTAGTGAGATTTAATTGCACCTCCTGTTAAATCATGAATTAATGTGGTTAAACACCCTGTTTGGAAAGTTGAGGTCATGCATTCATGGGAGAGTTCCAAGGTCAAAATCTCTGCTGACCCCCCCCCCCCCCCCCAAAAAAAAAAAAAAAAAAAAACGGCCATCTCACATTTACCAAAGACTTTTGAGAAAATATTCTGAACTTTTTGGAATTATTACATTACATCAGGTATTAAATGAACACTGCATATCCTCAATACAACAGTCAAACATGATGGAGGTAGTGTTATGAAGAAGATTGCCTGACCTTTGACCTTAAACAGGTTTTTCATGCTGGAACCCTCTGATTTGGCTGAATTATCTATCTATCTATCTATCTATCTATCTATCTATCTATCTATCTATCTATCTATCTATCTATCTATCTATCTATCTATCTATCTATCTATCTATCTATCTATCTATCTATCTATCTATCTATCTATCTATCTATCTATCTATCTATCTATCTATCTATCTATCTATCTATCTATCTATCTATCTATCTATCTGGAGTCGGGCCGTGGGGGCAGCAGCCTAAGGAGGGAGGCCCAGACCTCTCCATCAATATATTTATTTATAATTTATATGAATTTTTTTTACCATTTTTTAAGTGCAAGAAAATAAGCATAAATTGTGACATTTTGCCTAAACAAAACAGTTTGAAGTTGTCACAAAATTGTCCCTTATGAGTTTTTATGCTGAAGTGATTGTTAAAAACCAACTGGCATTAGGAGAAAATATTTTCCCAAAAATATACAAAAAAACAAAGATTTGTGACGTACCTCACAACCCTGTACGCATGAAGGAAAATTCTTTGCTGAGATTCTTTACTAGAAAACACAATAAACTTCTTGTTTCTTGTTTATAAAGCTGCCTCTATCAACTCAGCAAAGCTTACAGTGTAACCCAGTTAAGGTCTGATGCTCTCTGTGCCGGTGTTGTGTCTGATCTGGCCATGTGGGAGCTGGAAAGATGCGTCTGTCCCATGGGTTGAGATTAGAGAGGGTCTGATAGCACTGAGGTTTGCTATGTCTGCCTGGCTGAGGTAAGCTTTGTTTCCCTGCACTCAGTGCGTCATAGCCACCGCTGTCGAATGCTCATTGTAGCAATGCTTTCTGGGGAGTGACTCTCAGTCAGAAAGAGGTCGTATAAGCTTCAGAAAACAAAATTAAACCTTCCATAGTATGTGATTTTAACCCATGTTAAACTGGATTTAGTATTGGTTAAAAGCAGAATTTTCAGCTTTGGAGACTTAGTTCTTATGATTTCAGTTTTGGTGACATGATATAAAGGAGCAGGGTTGCAGTCAAGGCAGCAGACAGATATGCTGCAAGGGACACTGCTGCTTTTGTCACTCCACTGAGTTTTTCCAGACTCTCTAGCCAGTATTGCCCCACACAGTCCCTCCAGACCCCAAAACACACTCACATGCACGCACGCACACACATGCATGCACACTCTCAGCAATAATAGCCGCCTGCTGGAACTTCCTGGGCCTCTTAGTCATGCATCACTTGTTTTCAGTCCCACCCATGGAAGATTCTCTCTCCCTCCAGACACACTTTGTCTGAAGCCATGTGTCACAAGACCTGTGCAACACACACACACAATCACATGTGTAAGATCTCTGCACAAACAGCAATAAGGCATGGGAAGATCAACACTAGTGAGGGTCAAAAGCGTCTTAAAAATAAACTAAAACATACCCATGAACATGTATACACTCATGTCTGAGTCCCAGCAGGTGTCTCTTTTGTAAAATGTTTTTCCACTCGACTTGTGCTCCAGAGCAAAATCCCATGGTATATCTCGTGGTACGTGAATGTTTTGGATTACATCACAGAGCAGCTAACAAAATATACATGTTGCTAGAGGAACATATGTGTACAATTATCAACCCAAGTTCAGTCATCTTTGTTGCAGAGGAGAGTTTGTAGTTACTAAAGACAGATGTTTCAGCTGAGTTTATCTGCGTTTATTGACCCATTGTTTCGCCATATCATCTGATTATTTACAGTGGAGTTTTCTAACGTTTGTTTTTCTGTTCTGTGCCTAAATATTAGTTCTTGTGCAAAATATTATTTTGTTCAACTGGAAAAGTGCACCAAAACAACATTGGTGGGCGTGTTGTACACTACAGGTTGAAAACAGAGGACAGGAAGTGGCTCCTTCTTGTTTACAGCGGCTGGAAATGTAGGTTAATTTACTTGAAAAAACATCATCAAAGGATGTGGTCAGATTCTTAGTGATAAACTGGCAAAACGAGTTCCTTATGACTGCATGTTAGCTTCATTTTCATGGTGGAAAGTATTGCCTAGACCTGCAGTTTTGTTCAAGTGCATTAAGGTGTGATCAAATGTCTTTGAGCAAAATAAAGATGTAAAATACCCATTTAAAACAAAATATCTAATATATCTGGTGCAACAGTTTTGCAGAAATTCAAGATTTTATAACAACTCAGTTCCATTTTTTCATTTATCGTTTAAATTAGCCATTTTACAAGAGTCATCCAAGAGCTCTTGACTCAAACAAAGCTCTTTAACTCAGCTTTTTAAAACCCTAAACAAGGTTTAATTTTATAAAACATTAGCTGACTGTGGCATGTTGTGTGTCTGACTATCAGCTTACACCTCCTATAGGAGCTATAAAAGCACGACCTGATCTCAATTCTCGGAGTAGCTTATTAGTTTCCTGAAGTCGGTACACCTCCTTTATGACAAAAATACATTTTACTTGTTTGTCAGAGTTTTAGAACAGTGTTTCCCAACCCTGTCTTGCATGTTTTCCATGTCTCTGCTTCAGCACACCTGATTTATTGCCTCCTCAGGAGGACATCAAGTGCTGCAGAAGCCTGTTAATCAATCATTCATTTAGGTCAGGTGTGTGTGGCAGCAGGGAAACACTGGTGTTTGAAAGGGCAACATGGAAAACATGCAGGACAGTGTGTCCTGAGGACCAGGGTTGGGAAGCACTGTTTCAGAACACCATGGTCGGACTTAAATTTCAATAATACATTAGGAAACACCTACTAGGTTTGTAAAGAGAAGAGTTGAAATGACCAGTGGTCATGTTGATTTAGATTATGAGCCAAAATAATGAGATCCTAGATACAGTGGGGCAAATATGTATTTGGCTGCCATCAATAGAGCAAGTTGTCCCACTTAAAGGGATATTCCACCCAAATTTGAAACTTTGTCTGTTGACATTTCCCAGAGTTAGATAGCATGCTAGTACCTGCCATTCATTCCATTGTTTATGCTAAGCTAAAGCTAAACTAAAGCAGACAAACTGCTGCCAGATCAGGAGAATTACTGCGCTGGCTACAAAATGCTTTTCCCCACTTATCTAACTCTGGGAAATATGTCAAAAAACAAAATTTCAATTTTGGGTGGAATATCCCTTTAAAAAGGTGAGAGATGTCTGTTATACATATCATAGGTTCACTTCAACTGTGAGAGACAGAATGTAAAAAAAATAAAAAAAATTGTGTAATGGTGCAGAAAATAAGTATAAAATAAGCAAGATTTCTGGCCCTCATAGACTTCATCTTTAAGAAGCTCTTCTATCCTCTCGTTATCTGTATTGATGGCACCTGTTTAAACTCATTACCTGTGTAAAAGACACCTGTCCACACCTTCTAATAGTCAGATTCCAACCTCCACCATGGCCACGACCAGAGAGCTGTCCAAGGACACCAGGGACAAGATTGTACACCTCAACAAGACTGTGATGAGCTAATCTACAATAGGTAAGCAGCTTGCTGAGGGGAGACCAACTGTTGGAGCAATTATCAGAAAAAGGAATACATACAAGATTACTGACAATATCCCTCAACCTGGGGTTCCATGCAGGATCTCACCTTGTGGGATAGAAATTATCTTGAAAATGGTGAGAAAACAGCCCAGATAAAAACCAGTGCAACCCAGTCCCATCCACTCCAAGCTCTTTGAGCCTGTTGATGATTACACAGTGGTCAATAGTGTCAAATGCTGAAGAAAGATCTAGCAAAACCAGGACCGTAAATTTATGATCATCTGCTGTCATCAGGACATCACTAGAAACTCTCAACGGAGCTGTCTACGTAGAGTGATGCTTTCTAAACCCCAACTGGAATTAAACCATCACATTCACTCTTCCTAACTGAGATGTCTGTTTTTTGTTTATCATAAGGTTCATCCACGCTGGTCTAAGAATTAGGCTTTCATAACTTGAAGGCTAAAAAACACACTTAATACATGTTGTAGTTGTTCCGAGTTTCTCACCATAGACATACATGTTATCCAAATGACCACCCATCCCCCTGATGGGTAGTTTACCAACATTTTGGCCACAAACTAACTAAATGAGTCAATTCTCAGCTCAAAGTTGTTTAAATACTCACCACATTTACTTAAATAATTTCAAAACAAAAGTTTCAGCTCAGCACACTATCAAAGCACAAGAATTTAATCGTCATTGTATATTCAGCTGTGGATTGTGTATACAAAATGGGAACTCCTAATGATATGCACAGGGTTGGTAATTTAAAAGAAACGAGCAACAGATGTGTAGCAGTACAAGAATAGACACCACATGGGCCTTCTCTGTTTATTTGTGGTAAACCGTCTGACTTGGACAAGCGACAGATCAGCATGACAGCATGTAGAATGCTGATGAAGATCACCAACCCAACTTCCCACGACTAACAAGAGCCACCTGAGGAGCTGATGCCATATTATGGTCACAGTCTGGCAACATTTCAAGCCTCAAATAAGACATTTGGACTCCATTTGGGATAAATTTAAGTGTTCCTCGGTTACCAAAATTATGTGGCCTGTCAAACTGAAACCAAAGTTAATTCACTGACCCTCACAGGTGCCAAAACAAGAGGCAACATTTTCATAACGGGGACGCATGCATTTGTGGGAGCGTTTCTCTAAAATTCTACGACAGACACAGTACAAATCAGTACTGATGGTAGATCGTCTTCTTGGTGGACGAACATTTCCTTTCATTAGAGTGACATGGACCAGACCTCACATAGTCTGATTTCTCTGAGGTCATCATCAGGAAGCAAGAAAAAAACCATCAGGAATAATTTGAGACAATTACCTTTTTTTCTGATTAGCCTGAGATCATTCAGTCCTGAAACAAGGATTTTCAGGATACTCTCAGGATTCTTTGTTGCTGCACATATTTGTGGCAAACAAGGCTGACTCTGTGATCCCAGACAACCTCTGCTAAGTGTCTTTGAGCTCATTTTGTTTCTAGTTTTGCGATTTTTACTAAATAAACATTTTCAGAAATGTCCTCAGAGCCTCTAAAAGCATAGACTTTCAGGTAATCAGCCATGTGAGAACATCTGTTAACTCTTCATAATCTCAACTCAAAGAAATCAATAAAACATCGTATGTAACAGCATGAAGTGCTGTCTGTTGTGTCAGCGTGGTGCTCAACTGTGAAGTGTAAAATCCCGAGCACATGTGGATGATTAAAGGGCTTGCTGTGTAACATGGCAACAACATCTCAGGGAAACATATTGTGATGGAGTGATCAATCTGATATCTATTAGTTTCAGCTGTGGGCCGGAGCTGTTTACAATCCGGTGGCGTGATCCAGAGACTGGGTGGTCTCCAAAACAGTCTGCGCTGCTTGGTTTCATCACAACATCATTCAGAGCTAAACGCTGGCTGTTAACTTACTGGAAGTAGCGCAGAAGTTGAAGGAAACAGTGCCATGTGGATGTCATTGAGCAAGACGCTTGACATATCAGAGCAGGATGAGTACGCATCTCAGAAATGCCAGCGTGGGCGTCACGTTATATTGTTTGGAGGGGTATAAACATCTCAGCTTGAGGTTGTGACGTAAAGACTGACTAAGTTCACGGTCATAACAGGTGAACCTGATCAGCAGATTGATAATAACACCCTCGACCGTACGAACTCATGCATGGACAATCTGTTGAAAGTGAGACTTACACCTCTTTGGTCTCACCACAAACCATAATGTGTAAGAAAAAAATGAAATATGGAGCAAAGTGGGCACAGAATTCCTGAGGTTTCACGTTAAGTGTAATTAAAATAGCTGAGAAGTGGCTCATGTTGAGTCTGTGGTTGTGCCGTTACCACCTTTAGTGTGACAGTTGTTTGTTGTACCTGGGAGAGCTACTACAGTGTCACAGTGACATCAGCAAATGAGATTTTATGTTATTTTATTTAAATAAAATCCACAACAGTCTGTCTGAAAAACAAAGCTGCCTCAACAATAAAAAAAATCCCGGTGTGTTTTACTAGAAAACCACAACCATTTCAACATTATGCACCTCAAAGTCTGGCGAATGCCTTAGTCCAGAGGGTGTGCATAGGAAATTCCTGTGGGGCTGGAATACGTTAAACTATGATAAAAACACAATAGTTTGGAGAGTTTAATGTGTGGAAGAATTTATAGATGGTAATTAAAGGCGGCTTTTATTGAAGGAATTTATTATGTTACTTATTGAAGGAATGTATCTTTCAGGCCAACGTTTTAAAATAAAACAATCAAATGCTGATCTTATGACAGTATTGGTCCAGGTTTGAATATAACTTATGTGCAAACTCATTCAATGGATCAATCAACCAAGTCTGGTTTTTACAGCATATGTTTAAAACAACTCTTTTTTTAAAGCTGCAATGGCAAATTTGGAAACCAAAGTAGCCTATCACATTATTTTTCATGCCTCTTAACATCGTTCTAACATTGTATAGCTATGAATATATTGTGGAGATTTAAAAAAATAAATTAATAAAAGTGGTTCTCTCACATTTGTCTAAAAACCTCTGCCAATAACATGTTTTGGACCGAAAGCAACTGGACCATCCGGTTGTCGGTTTCGTCGAGCCGCCGCACTTCCCTGGGTCCTCTGCTCTCATATCAACAGAACACCACTGGTGTGAGAGGTTCTCCGCTCAATAATATCAGAGAAGGAGAAACAACCGGCTGCTACCACTTCAACTTTAGGTCAAACTACCAGAGTCCCAAAAAGAAAAACACCATTTGAAGTCACGGATGACAAAAGACGTTTGGAGCTAGAAAACAACGACTGGTGTTTAGAACTCTCTCATTTCCTCTGACAAAACGGGTTTCCGGTTCTGGCAGAAGCTTCTCAGGAAAGGTACCCGATGGGAGGGGTGAAATCAGGATCTCAGATCAAATGTATGGGTGGCTTTCAGTTGCAAATGTAGGTTGTCCCACAGACTCGGAGCCTCTACAGAAGACATTCTGTCACCTCTGGTTTTGACCTTGGATGTGGGGGTGTTTAACTGTCCATGATCGCACACAATCTGTTTGAGTGTATGCAGTGAAAAACACTAAGCTGCAACAACATCCAGTTTGATTAGCTGTCTTGAATTGGGTTGACTTTAAAAGTTAATTAGTTGTAGATGTATACCCAAAATCCAGCCAGTGGTTCATGAGATATTCTACCAACAGAAAACAGGGTTGACTCCAGAAGAAGAAGAAGAAACGATCTTTTATATAACGCCTCTTAAGATAAAAATCACGAGGCGCTTCACAAAAACAAAAATTAAAATTAAAAAATATCAAAAAAGGGAAAAGTAAAAATTGTGAATAAAAAAGGATGTGGAAAAAAAGCAAAAGGAAAATGAATAAGAAAAGGGTAATCAGTGGATGATAGGAAAGGCAGAAATGGTAGACAGAGCAGAATGAAGAGAAGGTAGCAAAGAAGAATTAACCAAAGGTCACTCAAAAGCCACCTGAACAGGTGAGTTTTCAGCTGCTTTTTAAAGGAGACCACTGAGTCCACTGATCTCAGGCTCAGGGGAGAGAGTTCCAGAGTCTGGGGGCCACAGCAGCAAATGTGGCAGCAAAAAGCAAAAGGTTCACCTAGTGGCTGAGATTCAAATATCCTGCAACATCAGCTGTCACTTAGAATATGAGATGTGTGTGACTGTCAGTGACTGTCACACATTGTAGTGATTTTTGAGTTTGCACACAAATGACCTGCACTTGTATAGCACCTTACTGAGTCAGAGGACTCCAAAGTGTTTTATAATACAGTAAATAATTCATCCATTCACACACACACACACACACACACACACACACACACACACACACACACACTCACACACACACCCACACACACAGAAGTGATAATGTCATACACTGGCATCACAGGTCCCTCTAACCTCCACCAGCGGGCAAGGAGGGTGAAGGGTCTTGCCCAAGGACACAATAGAGCCTGGATTTGAACCTGCAACCCTCTGATTAAAGGGTGAACACCTAACGCTTGACCCACTGTCACCCAGACACACTTTTTGTACATCTTTTATGTCCATATGTTACATACTAAGGTACATTTCAGAATGGCATACAGACATTTAAACTAGATGAGTAACAGATTCTCCATGAATGAACTGAAGTGTTTCTCTGCTCAGATAAATCCACATGGGCCCCTCTCAGGTCAAGTCTGCATGTCTGATGACTAAAGCTGACCATAATATCTGCTATCATTGAACATCAGTAGCAACGTTCTCCGATCAGCTCGTGTGTCCTTTTGCATTATGGCAGAACCATTTCTGAGAAAGCAAGCTTCTGTGTTGTGGACACAGCCCTTCCCTGGCATTGTTTTTTGCCCTGCTCACACTAACAACACATCTAATTCCATTCCCAGAGTAATAAAAGGGTACTTGGACAGGAGTATAAACATCTCCCTAAAGCTGAACCAGATGCTGCTGAAAGGGCCGAGCTCAGGACTGAGAAGAGGAAGAATTAAGAGACAGAAAAACAAGGGAGGTACTATATACGAAAGTGAGTCAGAGCCCGAGCGTCGACATTTTGAAACGCTCATGCCTCGGTTCCGTCCGTCGCCATCCCACTGACCCTTTCTGCCTGATCAGGAGCAGGGGGATATCCCTGAGGAGACGGGAGAGGAAAGCCACCCGGTCTGGGTTTGATTCTCAACAGCCTCTCACATGATGCCTTAAGAGGCCTGTTGGAGAGGCGACTCAGCTGCTGCACGCACGAGAGAGGAGGTTTAACCACCGCACGAAACCTCCCTGCATGGCAAACATCAGCGTGCTAGATCCAACTGATGCCACGATAGATAGATAGATGATAGATAGATAGATAGATAGATAGATAGGTAGATAGATAGATAGATAGATAGGTAGATAGATAGATAGATAGATAGATAGGTAGATAGATAGATAGGTAGATAGATAGATAGATAGATAGATAGATAGATAGATAGATAGATAGATAGATAGATAGATAGATAGATAGATAGATAGATAGATAGATAGATAGATAGATAGAATCAAATAATGCAACAGTTACAATTGTTCAAAATTCCTAAAATAATGAGAAGACACTTTGACAACTAACAAGCTTTATACTGATTTGAAGGAGCGGTACAAAAATACAAAAATATGTTAACATATCATTTATCATTCATGTTTCACAGTACATACACAGGTTGGTGCTCAAGGGGCGAGCGGCTGGTATTTACAGAGGAATAATTCAGACGTTTCATAAAACCATTAAAAGTGTTCACTCATCTGCTTTGAGTTCAGAAGGTTTAACAGGGTTATTTATGTGGTTATGTGCAGGTTTACCAGTACCAACGCTCAATCCTGAGGACAATACATAATAAATCAGGTATGTTGAATTGGCCCAAATGCAGAGCATTCCCAGACAAATTTAATTTCAGCTCAGGTGGTGCTGATTCCATTTATTTTCCTGTTGGCTGAGCCCATAAAAACAAACAAACCCAATCAGATCAAAGCAGCAAACCAGTGCCTGAACAAACTTGCATGGGCTACAAAAATGCACTTGCAAAACAAAGTCAAGCAGAAGGCTCTGAATAGAGTTTGGGGCTGTTCCAACGAAGCGCACACAACAAAGATATTGGTCTTGATTGCTGACTAGAAAAATGTTGTGTGTGGTTTTAACTCTTCAAACATACAAGCGTTATTTGAGTAACTGTCTGTTTGTGGGTAATGGAGACTACAAACCTGTTAAAAGTTGTGAAAGCCAATGCCAGTGACTGCTAATGCAAATATACAAAGAAAGAAAAAATAATAAATATATATGTCGCATCAGCTTTCTGTATAATAACTGATTTTTTTTTACTGGGATTTAAAAAAACAATCATAAATAGAGTTTTATTACGTCTCCAATAAATAGTATTGGCATTCTATTTACAATATGCACACATCTCCCAAAGAGCTCATATCAAGACACGTGCATTTGTGGGCCTCCACCAAAACACATCTGATCATACTTCTGAGGCAATAATGCTAAGTGTGCATCTTCCCACAGAGGGGTTTCGTATCAATGCATCATTCTTTATGTGCACAAAAAGGATTGGGACGTGATTGTCAAAGTAAGGAGGTCACGATGGGAAGCTAGTGGTGTGAAAAGTTGATCGTGCCGCAGGTTTCCTTTTTACACAGCGTTTTCCTCGCTTCCTTGGAATTTATGAGATTTCTTGGGTGGATCTGAAAGAAAAATGAGTTAGAATGAGTTGGCGCTATAATCAATAAACTCTTTTAAGACCAAGTTCACTCGTTTATTTTTCAATATATTTGCAGTGGTCTTTAGTATAAACGAATGCCTTTTGAGTCGTCTCTGTGGGACAAAAGCTCTGGCGCTCCTGTTTCAGGAGGTAGAAGTCAGCCAGAGCAGAGGGGAGCAGAACACGGTAGCTTTTGAAGTCTTATTTCCTGATATTCTGACATCTCTCCTCTGATTGGCTAGCAGCAATGAGACCCGACCACTATCTGTTTGCTCTGCAAGGTTGATGTTTGATCCCCACTTACAACACAAGTCTGAAGGAGTTCTGTGTTGTGGAGTTGCTAATGCTAACGGTTAGCTTCTACTACTCTGCTCTCTCCTGGATGCTAAATCAACAACAGCTTTCCTTGTCACGAGCCAAGATGGGTGAGTCCATGAATGCTAATGTTCAGTGTAACCTAGATTTGACTAACTTTGCTAATCTGAGCATTTCCCTGTCTATTTTCTATCAGCGGCTAATGTAGGAAATATGGGTAGAAGACTATTTTCACGTTCAGCCTGCATGTTAAGCTCGGAGTGACCAATCATATTTCAAAAACAAGTAAAAATGGTTTCTGAGTGAACTTGGTCTTTAAAATTGGTAAGAGTTCAAACAGGATGTTGATCTTACTGCTGCAGGAGCCATAGTGACGGACTCCTATGGAGCGTCCGAGGAAGCAGGTGGCCCTGCGGAGCTGGCAGGCGCTCTTGTAGGTGATGTTATCATTGCCACAGATCATTTGCTCAGATGGCATGGGTGCTGGGCAGAGTGCTGTGCGGCACATGACACAGTGAGCGCTGTGGGTCTGGTCGGTCACGCAGGTGTGAGTTCCCGGACACACGACGTTGGAACACGACTCTATGAAATGCACAAAGACAACATTCAGAATGTGCAACAAATCTCTGCTTGCAAGGAGCTGGAACTGATTTGCCTACTTTTGCAATCTCCCTGATACATGACTTCCAGGTCTGGGTGTCCCTCACAGCGAGCCATGAGCAAGGCACACTCATCCCTGTAGGATCTGCCATCACTGCCGCACACGGCGTGCCCCCTGGAAATGTGAGAGCAGTTTGGAGAGCACACACATTGAGGCCGTCCCATCTTCATTTTGCAGACCTTGCCGGGACTGCATTTGACTCCATCACATGTGTCTAGGAAAGCACAGAGTGTGCACATCACAGTGTCAGTGTTGTGTTACTGTATGAACAAGTCTGCAGACATTTTCATCCAAAACACGCCTCAAATCTGGGGCTTTCCCAGACTCAGTTATCACCCTGCAGTATTTACAATAATCACATCTCTTTATTGATGGTTCCACACAAAAATGTCTGGTCTGGTGCAGCGAGAGGCCAGAGTGTTTTCATAACAGATAAACGCTGCAAACACCAGGTTGGCTGGGGGCTCCTGCAGAGAGACAGAGGAGCTCTGAGGGAAACGGAGTTCAAATCAGAGGAGTTTACAGGCTGGTACAAGAGGAAGCCCCAGGCTCTCTTACAGCCCATATAAGGTCAAAGCACAGCGGGAAATGCAACTCTACACGGTGCAGAGTCAGCATTAAAAAGACACATTTGATTCCTGATAAACCCAGACTCCTAACGCTTCACTACACATTCATGAACACAATTCCTGTCTTTAACGGCAGTGATTGTTTTTGCAAACTTTCTAGTGTTTGGATTTTTGCTTGAACTCATCCAACCTGAGGGATTCATTCTGAACACGTGTGCTGATTATACAAACAGGATTCAGCTGAAACTGAACCTGAATGACCCTTGGGGAGATTGTGGAAGGAGGAAAGTGCTCAGAACAGCAGGAGTCATGCAAAGCATCTCCTCTGTCCAAGTCTGAGTTTGTTAGAAAGCTCCACCAGGAACTCCCATTAAAATAATTGTTTTATTCATAGCTGAATAACTTGGACAAACATTCCAGGAAATTTCAAGAATTAAATTTTTAAAAAAGTAGAACCCAATGTGATTTCTGCAGAGATTGTAGAAACTCTACTTGTTAAGAGGCAAGAACTATCTTATCTTTGATTTTTTAAACTGTTTTCCATAAGTGTAATCAAAAATCTAAATAATGCTAATTTGTCATATTTGAAGTATTATTTTTTCTTTCTTTGTTTACCTTTACAAGGTTTACAGGAGACAATACCCAGGAAGCCCAAAAGGCTGACTTCATTCATGGGCATGCTGGTGTTGGACCACGCAGTGTCCAGTCGTCCCCCAGCGCAGCACTCCTCCCGGGTCACCCCTCTCATCAGCACCATGTCACAGCGATGGTCCTGACTCTGCTGCAGCCAACACATCCCAGCTGGAAGTAGTTAACACAACAAAAGTTTCATAAAAACTGCAATAAAAAAAGACTTAAAAGTAAACAAAAATTGATTTGATCTTGTGTGAGTTTAGTTTGAAATTCCACCTTTTGGCAATTGGAGTACTGTTCTAACTTCCTTTTGCTGAGGTTAAATTATATTTTACTTTGTCCCAAAATTTCTATTTTAAATCCAAACTCCAATTATGTTCCATAGATGTTGGAAAAAGCTCAGTAACTTGATGAAAGTACCAAACAAAGCACACTCACCACTGACTGGGTTCCATCCGATGAGACAAAGAATGAAAACTGTCCCCAAAACAGAAATAAAAAAACTCATTTTCTGATCTTGGGTTTGTGAAAACCTCTCCTCAAAAAGTTCTCTGTAAGCAAATATTGACTCTTCCGTCAAAGAGCAGATGAGTCTAACCTCTCCGAGCAAGTAGCTGTCCCTTCTGTGAATGGATGTGTTGTGGATAAGTGATGTCGTTCCCCCTCTGTATAAATATTTAGCCCAGATGGAATTATGCTGCTGGGATGGGCGATCCTCTCAGCCAGTAATAAGCCAGGGCAGGACACAGTTTGACTCTGACTCAATTTCCAGAGTCGGGAAATGATCCGTGCCCTCCAGCTCCAGACGCCGGGCACTTAAATGACCTCACAACACATTTTTACACAGCATTAAACTTACTTAAAGGTTAATTAAGTCAGGGAAATCATATACAGTTGGTAAATAATGTTTTTTTAACTGAATATTTGCTTTCATATGGTAGGGTTTCCTTATTTACTTTTTACTTTAACTCTTAGAAATAGTTTAAAACTTTAAAAGGTGATCTATATCTGACCTGAGTTTTATTTATTTATTTGGTCTTTTCTCTTATTTGTTCTGACTTTGAGGCAGTGGTGTCCAACCCTTGTCCTCTGCTCTGGGGGTCGCTGTCCAGCATGTTTTAGTTGTTTCTCTGCTCCAACACACCTGATTAAATGGCTGAATCACTTGTTCAGCAGCTCATCAAACTCTGCAGAAGCCTGTTAATCACCCACTGATTAAAATCAGATTTGTTGAAGCAGAGAAACCTCTAAAATATGCAAGATGGTGGCCCTTGAGGACCAGGATTGGACACCACTCTCCGTGACTTCTGATATTTTTGCTCAACAGCTGCCGTTACAATAATGGTGTGTGAGGAAATGAGAGGTGGACTGCTTTTGAAATTCAATAAACAAAAAAAAGATTGTAGACAATATCAAGAATATTTTCCTTTTCTGGTCACACATTGAGAGAGGTAGATAACTGAAAACAATAAAAATGATGTGAGTAACCTAACTGTCAACTAAAGGAACAGGCATATCAATTTCACCTCCAATCACTTAATCATAGATTATAATCTAATGTTTTGCACCGTGTACATGCATAGCTGCACTGTTCTGCTCCCCTTGTGCACTCGTTCACCCCGAGACTCTTATGCTTGCACCGAGGACAAACTGAGTCTACCCTCCTATCTGTCATGTTTTTTTTCTCTTGTCCAAATGTTATTTTTCATGTTCTCCTCATTGGGGAGACATGAAGGTAGCATATGCTCCAGGATCTGAACTTTTGTGAATGATGTTGGCCTTCTTCAGCAGAGATCCCCAGGGCAACAAAGGAATGCTGCCTGAGGAGGGAAGGAAGGACAAAAAAGTGAGTGGTGAGTGAAGACTGTGGGTGGCCTGCCTCTTCAGAGTCTCTGCAGATCCACTCAGACATCATATGGTTTGGATCACCGTCGCTAAGCCATACAAATGAACACAACATGGTGGGGACTTTAGTAGATGTTTAATCTTCATTGTGGTGCTTTTTATTTTGTCTCTCTCATTTAGGAGGAATAACAACTTTTTGGAAAGGCTGCATGAAACTGAAGAATGTAGAGTCAGTGTAAAACCAAATGTGTCAAAGACAGGTGTGGGACTCTGTCAGACTATTGTACAGAAAAAGGTAAAACCCCTATTGCCATCTGGTGGAAAAAGGATGTCATAAACTGTAATAAACATTTAAAAATATATGCAAGTTGATAGACAGGTTAGGAGCAAAAAGGATAAAAAGAACAAGATATTCAAAAATGTCAGATAGATGGGAAGTTTTTATTATTGTACCAAAGGTAGGGGAAGGCAAAATGGAGAACAAAAATGAAACGTAAAACCATATTTTCCCTTAACCCTTAACTATATACTGTGCTCAAACAATAAAGAGAACACAAAATAAGACATCCTAGATCTGAATGAATGAAATATTCTTATTAAATACTTTACATAGTTGAATGTGCTGACAACAAAATCACACAATAATTATCAATGGAAATCGGATTTATCAACCCATGGAGGTCCGGATTTGGAGTCACTAAAAACTAAAGTGGAAAAACACGCTGCAGTCTGATCCAGCTTTGATGTCATGTCCTTAAAACAAGTCAAAATGAGTCTCAGTAGTGTGTGTGGCCTTCGCATGCCTGTATGACCTCCCTACAACGCCTGGGCATGCTCCTGATGAGGTGGTGGATGGTCTCCTGAGGGTTCTCCTCCCAGACCTGAACTAAAGCATCCGCCAACTCCTGGACAGTGTGGTGCAACGTGGCATTGGTGGATGGAGCAAGACATGATGTCCCAAATGAGCTCAATTGGATTCAGGTCTGGGGAACGGGCGGGCCAGTCCATAGCATCAATGCCTTCATCTTGCAGGAACTGCTGACACACTCTAGCCACATGAGGTCTAGCATTGTCTTGCATTAGGAGGAACCCAGGGCCAACTGCACCAGCATATGGTCTCACAAGGGGTCTGAGGATCTCATCTCGGTACCTAGTGGCAGTCAGGCTACCTCTGGTGAGCACATGGAGGGCTGTGCGGCCCCCTCACACCATTACTGACCCACTGCCAAACCGGTCATGCTGGAGGACGTTGCAGGCAGCAGAACATTCTCCACGGCGTCTCCAGACTCTGTCACGTCTGTCATGTGCTCAGTGTGAACCTGCTTTCATCTGTGAAGAGCACAAGGTGCCAGTGGTGAATTTGCCAATCTTGGTGTTCTCTGGCAAATGCCAAATGTTCTACACAGTGTTGGGCTGTAAGCACAACCCCCACCTGTGGACATCGGATCCTCATACCACCCTCATGGAGTCTGTTTCTGACTGTTTGAGCAGACACATGCACATTTGTGGCCTGCTGGAAGTCATGTTGGAGGGCTCTGGCAGTGCTCCTCCTGCTCCTCCTTGCACAAAGGCAGAGGTATCGGTCCTACTGCTGGGTTGTTGCCCTCCTATGGCCTCTTCCGTGTCTCCTGATGTACTGGCCTGTCTCCTGGTAGCGCCTCCATGCTCTGGACACTACGCTGACAGACACAGCAAACCTTCTTGCCACAGCTCGCATTGATGTGCCATCCTGGATGAGCTGCACTACCTGAGCCACTTGTGTGGGTTGTAGACTTCGTCTCATGCTACCACTAGAGTGAAAGCACCACCAGCATTCAAAAGTGACCAAAACATCAGCCAGAAAGCAGAGGAACTGAGAAGTGGTCTGTGGTCACCATCTGCAAAACCACTCCCTTATTGGGGATGTTAATTGCCTATAATTTCCACCTGCTGTCTATTCCATTTGCACAACAGCAGGTGACATTGATTGTCGATAAGTGTTGCTTCCTAAGTGGACAGTTTGATTTCACAAGTGTGATTGACTTGGAGTCACATTGTGTTGTTTAAGTGTTCCCTTTATTTTTTTAGAAGTGTATTATGGCTACAAGTTGGCTTCATGCTGATTCTGAATCTTTCCCTAATTATTTATTCTTAATGCTATTATATTAAAGGAATAACAGTAAAGCATAAAACAAAGTGACAAATGTAAAAAAATGATTTATGATATTAATTTGTTTGACTTCCACTTTGTGTAAGACAGAGAGCTTATTAAAGGTTTAAACTGTACAGATATGATACATGAATTAGTATTTTGTCATGTTTGAAATAGAAATCTAAAATAATCCAGTCCTGAATGTGAGATTTTAAACAATATTATAATTATAATGATGACACTGGGTCTCTGCATCAAACACAGCTGTGAACATCGTCCTGTCATCCAAAGTGCTGTGCAACAAAACATACACACACACACACATATATATATATATATATATATATATATATATATACATATACACACATATATATATATCCTTCAACAACACAAACAAAAGGAAAATATAATATTTATTATATATTTTATGAGTCTTTTACATCATGTATTTAACATCAGTTTCATCCTTGTGTTTTTGTCATTTATTCAATCTTTTTTGTTACATTTTACTTTTTTATTTCAGTGTGTTTGAAAACTGAGAAACTATTCAACCAGTTAATGTGTTAATCATCTTGGATGTGAAATTGCACATTTAATTCAGCTGCTGCCAGTCTATGCTGTATGGTTGCATTAGAGAACAACGACCACATGAGGGTGCCCATCACACATCCCAGCGTTTGCTCTGCTAGCAGTTATGCAGACTCTTCATGATGTGTCAGAAATATATTCATTATAAATAAGTCTTGACTTTACTGCTGTGTTTAACAGCTGGTGGTCAGATTGTTGGAATGAAAGTTAGTTGTTAAACTGATTAAATCACCACTAGTCTCAAATGATGTTTTTTAAATTGCATTCTTATCCACACTTTTTTATTGTTTTGTCAATAGTTGCTTTTATTTGTACGTAAATGGGACATTTTTGTCCAGACATCCTATCATTCCATTGTCAGGATGACCCGTGCTTCACATCCATTTAGCATTGTGCAAATGGAGGACACTCAGCTGCTCTGGACTGATAGAAAATGTGAAACTCCTGGTCTGTTTCTTATTATGACATTATGTCAGATCAGCTGAGAGACAGGAAACCCAATCTGCCCACCTCCAGCCGCTCAGCGCCCTATCTTGAGCCGTGCCGTTGTGCACGTCACACAGCTAAACTCAGCTGAGCAGTGGTAAGTGCTCTGTCTGCCCAGGACTGGCTGAAAGCAGCTGCATCATCTATCCACTCAATTTACTCCTAATGTGTGTTACTGATTGAAGCTGCAATGAGGGTAGGAAAAGTGACAAGGGCAGATAGAGTCACCTCCCCACCCCAGCCGACTTTCCTCCTCCACCCTCCTCTCTCCCCACTTCCTTCCTGTGTTTAGTGTGAAATCCCTCCAGCAGACCATTGATGGGGAAGGTTAATGTTGGTGCACGCGTGGCTCATAAAAAACTGCACTTTCCTTCTCTTTACCATTCTCCCTCGAGTTGTGCTCTCATTCTCTGCCCTCATGTCAGCCTTTTCTGCTCTCTGGAGCATTCTTGGTGCCCTCTTATTCTGTGTTCAAGAGCAGGACACGGACATGGTCGTGACCAAGTGTCTCCCACGGTGCCTGTTGTTTAACTCTGCTCTTCCCCAGCATGCTGCCAGAACTCCCAGTGTCTCATCTCCACATGGACACCACCTGCTGCTCACATTTATAAGGACTTGAGAAAGCCCTAAGGATTTTCACCCTAATGTTGCCAGATATTTAGGATCAATGTGTTAAATTTTGCACTCAGCCTTTGTCAGCCAAAAAGTTTGGACAAATGTGTGGTTCAGTTCAAATTAAACCACATTAGTCAATTATATTAATACCAATTTATCTCAAATTCCAGGAAACCAATATAACCAGTGCCACATTATTGTTGCATGGTGTGATTGAAGTATCTAATTTGTCTTTTTACAGCTGATTACTGGAACTGCAGTTGCTTCAGCAAATAGGTTTGATGTGCTCAAAGCAAACAGTTAACAGATATTTTCTGTAATGGTTTTATGTGGTGATGAACTGTCATGTGATGGGTTTGCAGAATGCCAAATGTATGAGAGAAGTTTCATACGTGTTTAAAATCTGTGTAATTCTGTTAGGGATGTTCAATACTGGCTGATATACTCTTACTCCTAGTGTCTGCACCGAACACGTCAGATACTCATAAAAAAAGAAAAACTGC
The DNA here is from genome assembly GCA_006937985.1 of Aphyosemion australe. Classification (NCBI taxonomy): domain Eukaryota; kingdom Metazoa; phylum Chordata; class Actinopteri; order Cyprinodontiformes; family Nothobranchiidae; genus Aphyosemion; species Aphyosemion australe. The sequence continues at coordinate 738,138 of SSNS01000257.1, forward strand.
TCATCGGTTGTTCAATCTCATCTCTTGAGATCATCTCTTATTTGTATCATACTGCGATCATTTGTTTCTGATTTATTTCTCCTAAGGGTCCCTTAGGAGCAAGAGATGAGCTAAAAAGAAAAAAGTAAAAATAATTCAGAAACAAATGATCACAGTATGATACAAATAAGAGATGCTCAGAATGATCTCAAGAGATGAGATTGAACAACCGATGAGCAACACATCTTTCCTATGGGAAATCATTTTAGGTAACTGATGTCACATATCTCCTATCATGCATACTTAAACTTTACGTATTATCTAAGCAAAATATGACAACTACTTCAACTTCAGTTAGGCGGTGGGAAAAAAGCACCGTATTTTCTTTGTCTCCAACAGCAGATGAATCACATTCTCCTGAGATTATTCTGACAAACGCCCACTACACAGGGCAAATTACTACTTCTTCACAAGTTGTGCCAAACAAAGAAAAATATCTCAACAACTATACCATGTATCTAACATGTATCTAACATGTATCTAACAAATCTACCATATTTTTGACATTTTGAGTAAGAAGAGAAGTAGCTGAAGAGATTGGTGTGTGCATGGTATGCAAAAAAGTATAAACCAATACCAATAATTTCCAGTATTACATTTTAATAGCAGCATAGGCCAATAATATTGGACATCTCTTCTTTCTTTGTATTAAAAAATTGCTGGATTTTTATAAAAAGTGATATTTTATCTGTAAAGTTGCCAAGTTTGATCACCAAAAGAGTTTTAAGCACTTGTCAATATATATTTTGTTATTAAATCAATTGTTTTCAGCTGGAGCCAACAATGATTTATAAGAAAATATCTCATCGACTACAGGAACAATATTATTAAAACATGTAAAAAGTAATGATTATATACATTTATAACTGATCTGGGACATTATTTGAATATGAGTAAATTGTTCCTCTAAGCTTCACAAATGAAATCAAGGATTAAAAAAAAAACATGTAAGCAATTCTTTTCTACCAAATTCCTTTAAAAGGCTGTTTTTTTTCTTTCCAGATGGAAAACACCAGTGGTGTAATAACAGCTTCAGACATACTTGACTTCATACAACAAGCATCTGCTGTCTTCACACTTCAGCTTGCCTTATGTCACCTTGAGAAGTCGTATAGAAACAGTTTTTGTCAGCTGCAACATGCAGTTCCACTAATTGGTATTCATCTTGATGTGACTCACCTACGGTAGGCAGTCGCTCCTTACTCACCTACTCAACCACCGCTGCAAAATGTAACATAGGAAGTTTCAACAGTCGGGTTGATGTGAGAACATAAAAAATGCCATAATAAAGACCCATAAACATGTTTTCACTAGAATTACTAAACTTTAACATTTTGTTTGAATCAACACTGTCTGAGAAAATAAACATTTTCAATGTCTTTCTTGTCAATCTTTGAAACTGTTTTTAAAACACAGTCTTAAAGGGACACTATGAAGTTTTGGCTTGCTTTTAGCACCCCCTAGTGTCCATTAGTAAAAGAAAAAGTGAAACTTATCTTCTTGCTGTGCGTTCGTCTTTTTAACACCTTAATCTAACTGCTGAAATGTCTCCTCAGCCTTCATTAGTGTCTACAGGAGCGGTTCATCACTAAATCAAACAAATCAGCTGTGTTCATGATCTAAAACATGCAGGAAACATGCTGGAAGCAGACTGCAGCGCCAGGTATGTCAGCTCCTTTTTCTGAGTCCAGCAGACTGGACCGGCACTCTGAAGTTGCAAGTGCGGTATTCTGGCCACAGAGGGCGGTGGGTATGTGAGTGACATTACATGAACCCTGAAAAGGGTCATTTTAGCACATACTGGCTCAAGAACGTGATTTGGAAATATGAAAAAGTTGCGTAGTATGCCTTTAAACCCAACACTCAAGTGGGAAAGAGAGGAGACATCATGTGCATACTCATGTGAGTATCATTAAAACACAAGTGGTCTATTTCTGCTTGTGTCCAGCAAACATAAAAAACAACATAATGACCCTTAAACATGTTTTATTCTTGATATTTTGCTGAAACCTCCACAAAACAGTGAGCCCTCGCCACAGTTTCAGGATGCTCGATCATCCAGAGAGGTTCTTCATCAACATTTCACCCTGCATGTATAAAGTTATTAATGTCTCTGAAGCTCAACTCTCATTTATACAAGCCCGAGAGCATAAAAAAACTGGAATCAATCACACTTCAGATGAAAAATAGACAATAGCATGAGTGTATTTTGCTTTCATTTCCTGTTGAGCATGTAAGCACAAACCTCTCCTCATATGTCATTTTAATATGTAGACACTGACAATCAAATCTCAAGGTTGATGGACCTAAAATTCTTCTCCAGAGAGTCATAATCCAACTTCCCAGCCTGCCTCTGCAAACTAGCCCTTTAAGAAGTCTTCACTGCACAAGAGAAGCAGTTGCCATGGCGACAAATGACCGAAGCATATCTGTTGCCAGCGTAATGCTGAAAGCCATCAGAAACAAATAAAATACAAACCGAGGAGGGAGAAGGCTTTTCTTCTCACTTTCAGAGCTGAGTTCAGTGTGACAGCTCTGAAAGTTTGAGTCACTCCTCTCAGAATGACAATAAATCAGTCACGAAAACAAACACAAGCATGAGTCAACCACTCACTGATACAGCGTTTGACTACTGAAGCAACAGCGTTTTACACCCGTGTTTGTTTTGCTGGTTGGAGAATGATGTGTGACAAGCTGATCGATGAGTTTCTTTAGCTCATTCTTCTCTGGTCGTCAGCAACCATGAATTATTCCAGAGAGTGAGATCAATTCGTCGGCCATTTATAGAAGCTGTTTCCTTCACAGAGCCAGACAGAACGGGCAACAGTGGACGGGAATAAATGGTAACTGCAAAAAGACTGCCTGCTGTATAAATATTTAAACAAGCTAAAGGGCAGATGGGTCTTTAGAATTAATTACCCCACTCAGAGTAAATATGAATGCTGGACCAGCTTCATGAGCAAAGGCATCATGCTGGAGTCCATGCAGTATTAATGACTGAAGTACCTCACCTTTTAAAGGGGTGTGTGTTTACTGGGTCACAGCTGTAAGTCTGTGAGGTCACACTGGTTTCAGCTGGAACTGTCACAGATCGCCCACAACACACTGAAACCATAAGGCATCACTGGACTATCCAACCGAGTGTGGAGAACATTAGATTATTTTTATGTTTCTATAATAAGCTATTATTGGGTGGAATTACCACACATTCAGCTTAAAAAATGCTGAGAATCAGATCTCATGTGGTTACATTTAACTACTTAGAACTAAATATAAAAGTATAAAGATAAACCCAAATATGCAAAATAGCATTCAAATATTTAACTTCAAAAATGATAAATATAAAACCCTACACCTAATCCAATCTAAACATATAACGTAAAATCATATGTTTGAAATTTATATAAAAATGTGTTTGTTTTTACCAAAATATTTATCTAACATGCAAATCTGGACTACCATAAAATAGCAGTATTCTACCAAAATAAAAGCATGGGATCTACAAAATAATGCCTCAGAGTCCCTTTGATGTTTGGATTGTGTGACGTCATTTAATTAAGTATCATTTATCACCATTAGATAAGTGATCTATACTGTATGTTACGCTTTATTTTGGTAGGTTATTTGAATTTCTATGGTAACTAAAAATGTTGTCACATTACTATTTGGATTACAACAATTAGATTAACTTTCTAAACATTTAGATTTAACATTTCAAATGAAGTGTAAAATGTAAAATTTTATTTTTAATGTTATTATTCATTTTTGTTTGTTAGACATGTTAGACATAACATTTTAATGCTTTAAATAAATGTGATGAAGAAGAGATTTCATTTCCCGTTTTCATTTTCTATTTATTTTTGTTCTAATTACATTTGCAGGCTCATAAAACCAATCACTCAAAAATGTTCAATACGTTATGTTGTTCATTTCTTGCACATTCTATATTCTAGTCTTGAATGGATTTAAGGCAGGCGTACACTGTGCGACTTTTTCACTTTTTTGAGCCGATTTTCACCTCGTGCGAGAATGTACGAGATCGGGGCGAGTTTTGCGCTGAGCGTCGTGTAGTATACAGGGGGTTACGAGAGGCGATTAACACCACATGGGTCGTACAGTGTGAGCACATGACTCGTGAGATTTGCTCTGCAAGGAAGTCTTACAGTTTGAGCTGAAGCTGCGAGACATACGAGTGTTCGCCCGGGTTTATCCAGACAATCCTACTACTACTTAAAACCTTCTGTGAGCATGCTTGGCTGCAGCGCTCTGTGACCTACTAACGTCTTTAGCAAATACTGTCAAAGATCTGTCCAGTCAGCAGTCTTCCCCATGACTGTGTGGCCTGCTGATCCAGACTGGGACCAGTTAGAGACTCAGGAAACCCTGCAGGTGTTTTGAGTTAATTAACTGATTAGGGTGAGACACCATCAGTTTCCAGTTATTAACTTTTTCTCAATATTCTGATATGTTTATACATTACATTTTAGGTTTTTATGATCTGTAAGACATAACAATTAAATTATAAGAAAGAATGTGCAATATTCGCAATTTTTGAGATGTTAAAGGGGAGATATTTCGGGGCGATGGTGGCAGAGGAGTTAAGTGCCCACCTCGCAATCAGAAGGTTGCAGGTTTGCGCCCCGCTCAGTCTGTCGCTGTGTCCTTGGGCAAGACACTTATTCTATATTGCCTGCTGGTTGGAGGGACCAGTGGCACCAGTGCACGGCAGCCTCGCCTCCGTCAGTGTGCCCCAGGGCAGCTGTAGCTATGATGTAGCTCGTCACCACCAGCGTGTGAATGTGTGCGTGAATGGGTGAATGACTGATTGTGTTGTAAAGCACCTTGGGGGGATCTAGGACTCTGGAAGGCGCTATATCAAATACAGGCCATTTACCTGATATTGTGACTGTTTCTCTATGACTGAATATGCCTAGAATATTGAACCTTTTCACAATATTCTAATTGTCTGAGATTTTGAATGTGGGGTTTTCATCAGCTGTAATCATCACAATTATAACAAATAAAGGCTTGAAATATCTGTCGTTGGATGTAATGAGTCTATCTCATGTATAAGTTTCACCTTTTAAGTTATTTTTTTATTTTTTTTTAAAAGCAGTCCTTATATTTTATTAAATATTCCTTTGTATGTTTTGGGAATAAAAATGATTTTATATATAATGTTTGCTTACAAACAAGTAAAAGAAAAATTTTAAAAATGTTAAAATTAGCATTTTTACTCAAACATCCTGTTTTTTAAAGAATTATTTTAGTTGAGTGGGTGTGTTCAGACAAGGTCCATACATGCCTCTATAAGCTACAGGAGCTAAAATCTGCTCTAAAAATCATTTTGTTGAAATCACCTTTTGGTACATTGTTAAACTCGCACAAAGTCTCTCATGATTCCACCTTTTATTGCTTTCTTTATATAACTGTGGTGGTGGAGGTGGTGGAGCAGGAGGAGCTGCTTAATGCTGCATAATGGGAGTGGATAGAAAAGCTCTCCGCCTGCAGGAAAAATGGAGGGAAAAGTCATTTCTGGAAATAATGGATATTGACAATCAAGAAGGAGAAATAAAGTGGAAACCTTAACAAGGCGAGCAAACATGGACTGTACATGTGACAGCAGCACAGTGTGTGTGTGTGTGTGTGTGTGTGTTGCTCAACATACAAGAACTGAAAGCACACAGAGCCCAGGCATTACACACTCTTCACTATGCTCACACTTTTCCAAGCTTATGCCCACCTGTAAAAACATATGACTCTTAACAGTAAGGTTTAAAAAGACTACCTCTCATCACATGCACACACACACACACACACACACACACACACACACACACACACACACACACACACACACACACACACACACACACACACACACACACACACACACACACACACACACAAGCGTTACAAAACAAATGTTCCCTCTGTCTCCAAACATTACTCACTCAGACAGGATGCTGTTTGTTTCATATTCTGGGTCGATCTTTTCAATATTCCTGGCAACAGGAAGGACACGCGTGTCATTTTATCACCAGATGATGTATAATCCAAACAGGAGTGAGACAAACATCAAAACTTATTGACTTTTGTCAATAAGTGTTGTTATTCTTGAACCATTTATCATAAACTGAAAGCATGTTAATCAAGTTTCACATGTCATCAAATTGTTTCAGGTCAGACTGAAAATCAGCAATCATCCAGTTTCCATTGATTCACAATTTTCTGAATTTCAAGTAGTTTCTTTATTCATTTTCATGAATGACATGGTTAATATTCATACGAGTGAGGCAGGGCAAGCTGAAGGAGTCCCAGTTGTTTCCATCGGCTCCTAATTAAGACCACAATGGCTTCAATTATTCTGTGTGTATGTGAGTGTTTGTGTCACGACTGCTCTGATTGAAATGTGTGGAAAAAAGCGAGGTGGGGGTATATGCTCTCTGATAGGCTAACACTGGTCACGACAACACGTATGTGTGTGTTACAGACTACCTACACTACACACACTCAGTCACATTCTGGTCCCGCCGTGTGACAGAAAGTCGTTTGTGGATCCTTGAGCTTGTTTCTTATGTGCTAACAAGCTGTCAGAGGGCAGATCTGTTGTTTGTGTCCTTTATCCCTAAATAAAGTGCCTTGCATAAAGGAAAGTGAAAATTGCTGTTTTCATAACGGTCTATTTTTGTCATAGAAAACCGTTTTTATTTTTTATGTCTACTTTCTTTTGCTGTTGTGAAGGAGAAGGATGTGGAGGAGGTGGAGGCGGAGGAGGAGGATGAGCCCCTCTCTAGGGAGAATGATGTCATGTAGTTTTGCATAAGTGTGCACTTGTGTGTTCTTACTTTTAGGTGCAGCCGCTCTGTACTAAGTCAAGAAACACAATGCTGCAAATTATTAGTTAAAGCTGCAATAGCAAATTTAGAAAACAAGTTAGTTTAAAACATTTTTTCATGCCTTTTAACAACGTTCTAACATAGCTATAAATATATTGTGGAGATAAAGAAAAAAAATGAAAAAATTATTAAAAGTGGTTCTCTTGCATTTGTCTAAAAAAACCCCACCACTAACATGTTTTGGACCGAAAGCAACCATTGGACCATCTGATTGTCGGTATGACCAAACTGCTGCACTTCTCTGGGTCCTCCACTCATCACACACTCATGTATTTAGCAACAGAACACCACTGGTGTGAGAGGTTCTCCGCTCAATAACATCAGAGGAGGAGAAACAGCCGGCTGCTACCACTTCAACTTTAGGACAAACTACCAGAGTCCCAAAAAGAAAAACACCATTTGAAGTCACGGACAACAAAAGACGTTTGGACGTAGAAAATGGTGACTGGTGTTTAGCGCTATCTCGTTTCCTCTGGCTTCCGGGTCTGGCAGAAGCGTCTCAGGAAAGATACCCGAAGGGAGGGGTTAGTGTTCTGTGACCGTGTTTGTGTTCAAAACCTAGCTTGTTCTGCAGGGTTCCTTATATAGGAAACGTTTTTTTCTGATTGGCTTAATGAACTATACTATATTGGAATGTTTACTTTGTGAAGTGCCTTGAGGCGACTCTTGTCATGATTTGGCGCTATGCAAATAAATGGTAAATGGCCTGTATTTGTATAGCGCCTTCTTAGGGTTTTACAACCCCCCAAGGCGCTTCACAACACAATCAGTCATCTACACATTCACACAAATAAACTGAATTGAATTGAATAAATTTAAAAAAACTGCTTTAAAAGCTTTTTTTTTGCCATAAAGGATTTTAATCACAATTTTTTTAGCAAATTATTTTCTAGATACATTTTTTTTCTTTACTCGTTTCATCACCGCTTTCATTATTTGGATGATTCACAAGTTAGTGTTATGTTCTACAAACTATAAAACATAACAGTAAGTTAAAGGCTTTTTCTGAGGAAATGCATGTCACTCGACACTTTCTAGATCAGAGATTTAAACTAAGATTCTTTTATATAAGGAATTATGACTATAACCTGGTTTGGTCACATTTTGAGAAAATAAAAAACATACATTGTTATCACATGCTAATGCAAATTCTTGCATAATCTGATACCTTTTAAAATCCCTGTCATGAAGGACTCCCAACTACTAATGAGTGATAGTTTAGGTCAATATCTGGAAAGCTGAGTGAGTTCTGGACGTTTTGGTGTTGTCTGTTACCAGTCAGCTATGGTGGCCATCTTGAACTGGAATGACTAAATGTTTATCAGTTGTTGAAGCACATCTGTTGATTACTTTCTTAGAACTGCAAGAAAATCAAGAAAAAAAAAAAGACAGGCCAAAACAACCACCTTGTTCACACACACCCAGAATTATCTTTCAGTCTTCAGTAACATCTCTGATTGCTGCATTTTACCACATTATCTACAGCACTCTCCTGGAGAAGAGTGACTCTTCCCCGACACGTGACTCAGTTGTATGACAACATGCCTGACAGTTGCCTCATTATCGTCTTTTGTGACTCAGACATCAAACAAACACAACATCTTTGTTCATGGCTAATTAGGCCATGAAATTAAGATTAGAAGTTATTCAAAACTGAGCAGTTTTCATTTTGGTTAACAGTGAGTGACTAATGCTGGTCCTTCACATGACAACACTTATTGAGGACGACTGGTGAACACTCAGTAGTATATCTGTGAGGGCTGGTGGTAATGATCCATCGTAGTGGACATGATAGGAAATAAGGAGCAATGCTGTAAAAATACTTGCTGAGATCTTACAATAGTGGTTAATACAAAAAAACCTAGTTTCTCACAGCAGAGCATTGAATATTAAATTAATAACCTCTGCGAGCTAGAAGGTTCAACCGTCATCTTCTGAAGTGTCAGTTCTGAAAAATATCAAGAAAAATTCACATTGTGTCAAATACTCAACTATCATTAATCAGTCTGGTTTTCATCATTTTCAGGCATTATGTCTTTTTGACGCCTGAAAATAATAAATGAAAAATGAAAATTAAACAGAAAAAGACCCTCTTATAAGATCATCTATTCTAAATATCAGCCCAGGGAGTACTCAGCACCAAGCCCACCAGTGAGGTATTTCAGTCAAAAATAGTGACTGTAAAGCTGTTTTTTCTTTTTTCTTCTGTTTGTTTTCCAAACTCCAAACGTCTGCCGGCCAGTTGGATTTGAGTTTTCTGGGAAACTTTAGAAAGCTTTCTGAGTGAAGCGTTCAAAGGGCAACAAAGCTCCACATGGAGCAGACTGTGGTGAATGAATGGTTTCAACAAAAGATACTCAAGATACCAGGGAAAGGCTGTATGTGTCGCTTGTTGCCTTTATCAGCCTGTTCAGTGATGATTTGTCTGCTAGAATGGACAAACCAGCTGCTGTTCTCAGTGAAATCAAACCTATGAGAGTTCAGTGTGTGAGACTGAGGGATAGTTCTGGTGTGTTGCTGCTCTAAAGCACACACATACAGTATTTATCTGAAAGTGAGAGTTTATTATCCTGTTCCACAAACACTGACTTAGGAGGGTTTTCTTGGGACACATCCATTTATTTTCCACGTTAGTCTTCATGAGATAAAATAATTCAGCAGAAGTTTTTAAAACAAGATAAAACTGGTAATCATTCTTAACTTGTAATTATATACATTCTGTTTACAACTATGTAACTTGAAGGGACCCAAAAGTCAAGGCTGCTGGATTAAAAGAAATCTACAAAATGTTAATTCATGACTAACTGATTAGGTGAAAGGCAAGTCTGTTCTGATTGGTTGGTTTTTCCACCAGACTTTTAATGTCAACTGCCATAAATTCAAAGTTGAATCAAACATTTAAAGCTGTTATAGCAAATTTGGGAAACAATTTAGCTTAAAACTTATATTTCATGCCTCTTAACGACATTCTAACATAGTATAGCTATAAATATATTGTGGATTTTAAAAAAAATCAATGAAGTGGTTCTCTCACATTTGTCTAAAAACCACCAATAACATGGCTTGGACCAAAAGCAACCATTGGCCAATCCGGTTGTCGGTCTCGCAAAAACCGCCTTACTTCCCACACTTCCCTGGGTCCTCCACTCATCATGTATTTATCAACAGAACACTAGTGATGGTAAACTTGGTTCTTTTTACTGAATCGAGTTTGAATGAGTCACTCACCAAAATGAATCGGGTTTTCGAGTCATTTGAGTCACTGAGTCAGTTGCCCAGAGTGCAAAAAAAATCTACAACTTAATTTGCTCCTCTTTCTATGTAAATCCTACTGCTAAGATGAATGATTGAAAAACATTATCAATTTTCCATCCATCCATCCATTTTCTCCCGCTTATCCGGAGTCGGGTCGCGGGGGCAGCAGCTTAAGGAGGGAAGCCCAGACCTCCCTCTCCCCAGCCACTTGGGCCAGCTCCTCCGGGGGAATCCCAAGGCGTTCCCAGGCCAGCCGAGAGACATAATCTCTCCAGCGTGTCCTGGGTCTTCCTTTGGGTCTCCTCCCGGTTGGACGTGCCCGGAAAACCTCACCAGGGAGGCGTCCAGGAGGCATCCTAATCAGATGCCCGAGCCACCTCAACTGGCTCCTCTCGATGTGGAGGAGCAGCGGGTCTACTCCGAGCCCCTCCCGGATGACCGAGCTCCTCACCCTATCTCTAAGGGAGAGCCCAGCCACCCTGCGAAGAAAACTCATTTCGGCCGCTTGTATCCGCGATCTCGTTCTTTCGGTCACTACCCAAAGCTCGTGACCATAGGTGAGGGTAGGAACGTAGATCGACCGGTAAATTGAGAGCTTCGCCTTTCGACTCAGCTCTCTCTTCACCACGACAGACCGGTACAACGCCCCCATCACTGCAGATGCAGCACCAATCCGCCTGTCGATCTCACGCTCCACCCTTCCCTCACTCGTGAACAAGACCCCGAGATACTTAAACTCCTCCACTTGGGGCAGGACCTCGTCCCTGACCTGGAGAAGGCATTCTACCCTTTTCCGACTCAAGACCATGGTCTCGGATTTAGAGGAGCTGATTCTCATCCCAGCTGCTTCACACCCGGCTGCGAACTGCTCCAGCGANACAGGCCAAAAAGACCTGATAGGACTCTTTCTTCAGCTTGACAGCATCCCTAACCGCCGGTGTCCACCAGCGGGTTCGGGGATTGCCGCCACGACAGGCACCGGCCACCCTGCGGCCACAGCTACGGTCAGCCGCCTCGACAATGGAGTCACGGAACATGGTCCATTCGGACTCAATGTCCCCCGCCTCCCCCAGGACGTGTTCGAAGTTCTGTCGGAGGTGGGAATTGAAGCTCCTTCTGACGGGAGACTCTGCCAGACGTTCCCAGCAGACCCTCACAACACGTTTGGGTCTGCCAGGTCTGACCGGCATCCTCCCCCACCATCGAAGCCAACTCACCACCAGGTAGTGGTCAGTTGACAGCTCCGCCCCTCTCTTTACCCGAGTGTCCAAGACATGCGGCCGCAGATCAGATGAAACGACAACAAAATCGATCATCGACCTGCGGCCTAAGGTGTCCTGGTGCCAAGAGCACATATGGACACCTTTATGCTTGAACATGGTGTTTGTTATGGACAATCCATGACGAGCACAGAAGTCCAATAACAGAACACCACTCGGGTTCAGATCAGGGGGGGCGTTCCTTCCAACCACACCTCTCCAGGTCTCACAAGTCCCCCAGCAGAACGAGGGAGTCACCCGAAGGAGCGCTTTCCAGCACCCCCTCCAGGGACTCCAAAAAGGGTGGGTAGTCTGAGCTGCAGTTTGGTGCATAAGCACAAACCACAGTCAGGACCCGTCCCCCCACCCGAAGACGGAGGGAGGCTACCCTCTCGCTCACCGGGGTAAACCCCAACGTGCAGGCACCAAGATGGGGGGCAAGAAGTATGCCCACCCCTGCTCGGCGCCTCTCAGTGGGAGCAACTCCAGAGTGGTAGAGAGTCCAACCCCTCTCGAGGAAACTGGTTCCAGAGCCAGAGCCATGCGTTGAGGTGAGTCCAACTATATCTAGTCGGAACCTCTCAACCTCACACACCAACTCCGGCTCTTTCCCCACCAGAGAGGTGACATTCCACGTACCAAGAGCTAGCTTCTGTAGCCGAGGATCAGACCGCCAAGGTCCCTGCCTTCGGCTACCACCCTTTGCACATTGCACCCGACCCCTTTGGCCCCTCCCACGGGTGGTGGGCCCATGGGAAGGGGGACCCATGTCTCCTCTTCGGGCTATGCCCGGCCGGGCTCCATGGGTGAAAGCCCGGCCACCAGGCGCTCGCCAGCGTGCCCCAACTCCAGGCCTGGCTCCAGAGGGGGGCCCCGGTGACCCGCGTCCGGGCGAGGGAACACTGGTTCCATTTATTTTATTCATCATAAGGGGTCTTTGGGCTGCACTTTGTCTGATCCCTCACCTAGGACCTGTTTGCCATGGGTGACCCTACCAGAGGCATAAAGCCTCAGACAACTTAGCTCCTAGGATCATTGGGACACTCAAACCCCTCCACCACGATAAGGTGGCAGCCCAGGGACACTGAAATTCATTTTTTAAAATAGTGGTGGAACTGAAATATTATATATTTTTTTAGTCTGCTTATTATCTTTGCAAAAAGACAAAGGTGTAGACTGAAAATGGCGTCAGTCACACAATCAAAGTTCAGCTCAGGTGAAGGAGCGACTCTTCCCCTGTAACAGCCTGAGTTTCTGCAGCTGACAGCCAGGAGGGAGAGGTGAGTGAGCTTGTAGTACCGCGAGCTTCCACTGGGGGACTCCTATGAGCTGAAACCCGGGTGGGAGTAGTGAGTGATCCGTACCGCGAGCAGCGTGAATCATGACTGATCTGAGCAAGGTTAGGGGTTAGTGATTCGTTCATGCTACGATTTAGCACCGGACATTTTAAGCTAGCTTTCAGGAACGGAGGGGGTGAGTCGTGAGCGATTCAAACTTGCTGTTAGCAGACCGATGCTACTGGGAACTAATGAGCTTCCAGGCCAGAGCAGGTAAGAAAATGCTTTTATTAAGAAACTGGCTGTTATTTTTTCCACGATTTTTATGATAAGTTAGATATATCTCTACTAATGAAATTAGTTTGCTAACAGTAACAGGGACGAGTCAGTAAATGAGTCAGTTGGGATTGCGACTCGTGATTCGTGAGTCAGTAAAGTGATTCTCGAGCATTGAACGATTCGCTAATGACTCGCACATCACTACAGAACACCACTGGTGTGAGAGGTTCTCCGCTCAATAATATCAGAGAAGGAGAAACAGCCGGCTGCTACCGCTTCAACTTTAGGACAACCTACCAGAGTCCCAAAAACGAAAAACTCACAGACAATAAAAGACATTTGGACCTAGAAAATGGCGACTGGTGTTTAGCGCTCTCTCATTTCCTCTGGCACCGGTTCCGGTGGAAGCGGATCCAGAGAAGATACCCGAGAAGAGGGGTGAGTGTTCCGTGACCGTGTTTTTGTGTGTTAGCAGATTTGCTATAGCAGCTTTAAATTCATGTTAACCTTTTTATGTCTATGTTCAAACTGAATCATAAAACCCGAGATAAACAACATAAAATAGAATAAGATTATAAAGACATTTTCATGAAAACCAAATTTGTAGGTAAGCTGGTGTCTGATGATGAACTGGATATTGAGGTAATCTTAAAAACATTTACAACACACCCACCAAATAATAAAGATCACGTGGACGTGCAGATCATGTCTTTATTGCATCCGTTGGTCCAAGACCAATTCTGGACTTCTATAGGACGTGTAAACCAGGTCTATTATTTAGACGTCTAACTATGACCCCACTTGGACGTCAATTTGATGTGAAACATTTTTACCTCAGGTTGGAAAACTTTTTTGAACGTCATTGGCACGTCTAGCAGGTGCAGGAAATTGTATAAAACATACTGTTGTTACCCACTGCACAAAGACCCACTGAAAAGTAATCTTTTCCAGGTTATTTCTGTCCCTGAAGGATCAGACTGTGACGCTAGATGACGTCTTTTCCACGACGTCTTCTGGACATTCTGTATTGACGTCCCCAGGACCTCCAGATATGCGCTAATTCTGGTCCATATTAGGTAATTGTGGATGTCCTTTCTACGTGATTATTTAATAATTGATTATCCAACTTTTATGTAAGCTAAATTATTGCTGCTTTGCATAAAAAATCAAATAAAAATCAAATAAACTCAATCAAAAATCAAATAAAAATCAAATTTAATTCCCGGTAACACTTTACAATAAAGGTCCCTTTATTAATGTTACTTTACATACTGTGCATTATTAGGCATTAATAAACTATTAAATAAAGTATTAACAACTGCTTAACCATGTTATGTAATGCATTAAGCAGACCCCCCCTGGCCATTTGTCCTAACCTCAAGGACACTTAATAGTTAACAATAATGGTAACGTTAAAGTGACAATGTGTAGTTTTTACCATCAATCTTTGGAAATATCCATTGAAATGTTGTTGAAAATGAATAAAATGATGTCCAGTCATTGAAAAATATTGGAATTTTTGTAACATATAACCATAAAAATTGAGTCTAAAATACATAAGGTGCAGGTATATAGTCTCTGGGGGACGCCATATTGGACGCCATGTTTCCTATACGTGAGCTGGCTCGGGGTCCTGAGCCTGCCGATGACATCACACTATGATTGGCTGGACGTACGCATTACGGAAGTTACGTTACCACGTTTGAAAAAATGTAGGCGGTAAGAAACATGAATTTAATAACAAAACTGCTAAACTGTTTCCAAAACCTTTGTGAAAGAACAGAATCAAAAAAGAGATACAATATATTTTGGCCGAGTGGTATTGCCGTAGTGTGATGTCATCGGCAAGCGCAGGACCCCGAGCAGGTCCAGAACCTACCCCGATAGAAAACTAGCATCAGCATTGCATTCTCTATATGGAACTAACTGAAGGACTATCAAAGTCTGAGGAGTCACGCTGAGGTCGCATGCTTTCTGCTCGACAGGTAACATTTACCGTAATGTTTAGTGACAGTCACGGTGATATGGTGTAAAACTACTCTAAAATATATGTAATGCTGCCCCCTACCGCCAGGAAACTACACACTGTCTCTTTAATAAAGGGAGCCTTTGTTTAATAATGCTTATTAATGCACTAAGTAACTTTAATAAAGGGACCCTTATTGTAAAGGGTTACCTAATTCCCTTTTATCATGTAATAACCTTACTATGAGGTGAACTTATTTCCTATTTTTTCAGTTTCTTAAACTTATACCAAGCAAGTAATATTTTTCCTGGAATAAAGTTTGAAAACTATATTTTAGTGTTCAGAACAACCCTCTGGTTTTGTGAGCAGTTATGGCCTGAAGAAGGATTTCCAAGCCAACTAACAGAAGGTGCTAGCAGTGCTCAATATGTCATTGTTGCATGTTTGGCTGATTGCAGCACAATGTTGGTGTCAACCTTTTAGCAAGCCAAAACACACTCCTCACACACACACACACACACACACACACACACACACACACACACACACACACACAAGCACAAATTTACATTCTAACACACAGCTGCACATTTCACTTATGAGTGAATCATAATATAACACCCCACATTCACTTAGCCTGCAGGTTTTCTGTTAGTGACAAAACCACGTCGAAAGTCACTGATATCATCAAGACAAACCAGATTATACTGACATGATGAAAACAAGCTCAAAGTGCTTTCAAATAGGGGGAACTAAAAGCAGCTTCCACAAAAGTGCGGAGAAAATGTATTTTGTCAATTTAAAAAAATGTCTTTATGTGGTTTCTTTGGGTAATATAATACAGCAGCTGCCAGTTAGGAATTTAAATGATTTGACTCATCAGCAAGTAAAAAAAGAAAAACTTCACGTACAAGAAACTAATAAAGAATGAACTAAAAATGCTACAAATGCATTATTTAGTAAAAACTTTCAAAAATCTTTTAGAACCTAATATTTAAAAAGAAAATCCTGCTGCAAACACACAGTCCACTTCTAAAAAATATTTTAAATGTTTCTTTATTTAGTAAACCTGCCCTTTCTCTTTCATGGACCACATTTTGTGAAATGTTTAGAAAACCATCAACTATCCCAGGACTCTAAAACCAGAAGTAGTTTTGGAATAGATCCTGAAAATAAGTGAAACATAAAAGATCAACCATGCAGTAAAACCTGTTTTTGGCATTGAAGCGTGCACTGCATGAATTTACCTATAAAAGGTAATAAAATTAGTAAAAATTGGACAATTGCACAAAAGGTTAAACCTATTCATACTATTATCGTTATCATCTTACATTGCGATTTAGCCTATATTGCCCCCAAACTAATGAAAAAGTGAGTTATTCTTTATATTTGGTCAACTTTAGAGAACTTAATGTCTTTTTTTCTCAGGATTTCCACCTTAATAACAAGGTTTTCCTTCCTTCTCTCCACTCATCTTGTGGTGAGTCGTTGGTGAGTCAAACATTGTGACAAAAGCCTGCAGGCTCCTCTAAGATCAGACCACTTCAATCATAGAAGTTAAAAGATTATCTTGTCATTAGACGTTATTACCTGTGTCTGCTGAGGTGAAATCTGTTGTCTGAGTTATGTGGGAAATTACATTTATTTATTTATTTGTTTATCAACATATCTCTTTTAATTGTTGAAGCCTTTGAACTAGAGCATTTCTTTTTTCCTGTAGAGGAGCTTAATGAGCCGCCCTGAACGGTGAATGTGTCCACACAGGACCCAATTAAATTAAAGATGAACAGCATCTTTCTTCTCTAACCTTGCTTCTGTGTTTCCTGCCGCTTCCCGAGCAGCACAACGTGGCGACGTACATGGCCACATTCATCAGCTGTCTGCCATTTAATTCTAGGTTAAATATGTCAGATGGTTGTCTGTCTGGTGGGAAATTAAATCAGTTTTTCCCCATGTGAGGACACATATTACATACACACCCCAGGGACTGTGGAGAAATTATTGGTGGGGAGGGAGAATGATAGGGAAGTTAGGGGAGAAGACAATAATAAAATAAAAACATCTGTTACTCCAATATTACAACAAACAGCTAGCTTCAGTTGTTTAGATAATGAAATCTGTTTTTGTTCACACATACACAGAAGTTATGTCATTTTGCTAATTCTTCTGACTCAATAAAGACATCCCATAAGAATAGAATAGAATAGAATAGTATAGACTTTATTAGCCCCACTCGTTAAGGCAGCACTTAGAGAATAAGAAAAAAAATGAATACAGGTAAATACACAAAGGCAGTGGGCTATTATTGTAAACTTCAGCAATTAAAATAACCAATAAAAGTAGAAAATTGAGTTTCCAAAAGAAAAGAAACAAAGTTTTACAAAATTTTCTTGCATCAGTTCATAAATTTGTATCCAAGGACCAATTTATTCAGCATCCTGGGGTGACAACCATTAATGCCTGCATTGTCAGAGTTTTTATTGCTCAAGGATAGCTGAGAATGTTGCATAAAGATTTTCTCAACAGCCCCTTCCCCCTGACCCCACCCACAGGGGCTGCACAGTGGCGAGGTTGGTAGCAGTGTTGCCTTGCATCAAGAAGGTTGATGGTTCAAAGCCAAGCTGCAGCCTTTCTGAGTGGAGTTCTCCCCGTGTGTGTGTGTGTGTGTGTGTGTTTGATTTTACAGGGTACTCTAGTTACCTCCCTCAGACCAAAAACATGCTTGTTATTCTGACTGGTGACTCTAAATGGTCTCTATAGGTGTGAGAGGGTCTGTGACTGGCTGTATGTCTGTGTCCCTGTGATGGACTGGTGACCTGTCCAGGGTGTCCTCCGTCTCTCTCCCGGTGACCAGAGATAAACACCAACCCCCCGTGACCCTACTCAAAGTAAGCACTCAGAAAAATTAAAGAATGAAGAATTTTCTCAACAGAAAAATGTTTTAGTGACACTTTGTGTCTCTGGTTGTGGTTGATCTATTCAGTCACTATAATTAGTCACAAACAGAAGTAAAGAAATTAAAAGTTGCTCTTTTTTGAAGGCACCATCTGTTTTTTTATTCATACAGAGATGCTACCATTCAGTTCTAACATTTTAGTTTTGCTGTCAATGACTGTTATGAAAATTCATAGTTATTCTGGAATGACTTCATACCTGAGGTGACCTTGTATCTGGTTGGAAAGAAAACGAATCTTTGTTTGAATTGTTGATTCATTTGCTACATAACACACGGTGTAGTGACTCACTTTGTTGCGATGGTTGATTTTCAGCTATAATTGCTCCTCCACTGCATAGAGCTCTGGAAGCTTTTCACACAAAACAAAAAGTTTAGAGAAGTTTTCTCTACGTTAAACCGTGACTTACTCCATCCTGAACCACTGGAGCACGCTAACACTGACACCGTTTTAAATCACAGCTAATTACTGTGATCTTAAACTAGCTGAAGCACAATAGTTCTCTAATGTCTCCTCAGCAAAGTGGCTTGTTTCCTGATGTTGGTCTGAATAAGGGACATCATATTTAATATACACATTCTAATATAAAAAAGTGATGGATTGTTTTGTTTGTTAATATTTGCATTATTTTTCAACTCTAAAGAAGTTGCTTGTAAATGAAATGATTAATAGTTTCTCATTGGTATAAATTCATAATTATAAGATATTTTAAGGCTGTGATATAAACTTCTGAAAATAAGTTTGGGAATTTTAATGAAATCAATAATTCATCCCCTTTGACAATACCAATTCTGAGTTGTGTGGTGGATTGGATGGGGGCATAGTCACGTAATGAGGTAGAAAACAACATGCATTGGCCCTTTTTCTGGATTCCTTTTTCACTGACAGAAGCCTCAGTAGTGTGTAGAAGATCCATACTCAGCCACAACACCTTGGCTTTTCTAATGCTGGTCATCTGCCTTTGGTTGAGGAACAGGATGGCATTCATCTCCTCAACCAGGAGATGTTGAAGCTCAGTCAGTGTGGTGGAGTTGCTTTCATATCTCACAGGAAATGTGAGAAATCAGAATTCTCTAGTAGTATAAACACAACACAAATGAATACTATAAAAAGTGAAAAAATGATTGACTGAAATAACATTTGCATACTTTTTTGAGGAGTTTTATTATGGTTGAAGTCTGCCCTTGAGCAAACAGATGCAGTACAATTAAAACACGTAACAACTACTCAAAAATGTGAGTCATGAACATTTGCATTTGTGTTATCAGTAAATGTCATTTACAACATGTTCTCTGTTGCAAACAAAACAATGCTTTCCATCATCTGAGACAGGCGTTCTAATAAATGGTATTCTGCCAGCAGGTAACTGTCAGCGCATAATTATGAAGCACTGCTGCACTCTAGTTAGAAACACTTCAACAGCTGTCTGATTCTTTTTATAGTACCCTATAGTGACCACTATGACTGAGTGACGAAAAACGTGAGCATTTGGAGGACTGCTTGAGATGTGCTCACACTGAGATTGCTTTAAAGATCCTGTTATCTAAATAACTACTAGAAAAGATATTTTAAAAGCTACTTTATCATTGTTTTTGGGGCTAGGCTAAGATTTTGAGGTAAAAGATTTGATAAGGTCTCTTTTTTTAGCACTAGATGTGCTCCAATTTATCATTTCTCAACATTTTTGGCCACATTCATAAACACGGTTACACATGGAAAACAGAGAGGGACTAAACCCTGGTTGCCCGTTGGCTCTGATCTTGTTTACAGTGTTCATAAACAGGATCTCAAGCTACAGTCATGGAGAGGAGGGTGTCTGATTTGGGAACCTCAGTGTTTCAAGACACAAGCTTCAAAGTGCACCATAGGGCAGTTTGTAGCTAAGTGTGAAGAAGCAGGGAGGAGAGTCAGCTCTTCCAAGTCTAAGACCATGGTTTTTGACCAGGATAAAAGTAGTATATTGCTCCTTTTGGGTCTATGAGTCTCTGTCTGAGGTGAAGTTTCTTGAGGTCTTACTTGAAAGTGATGGTAGGATGGAGTGATTGACAGATTGATGCTTCATCTTCAGTGATGAAGATGCTGCTCTGGTCTGGCATGGTGAGATGGAGCTGAGCCAAAAGGCAAAGATCTGGATTTAATGGGCTACTAATGGTCATGGGATTTGTATGGTGATCTATAGAATGAGATCCCAGATACAAGCAGCTAAGGTTTCCTCCTTAGGGTGGCACCCTTGGAGTTAAGGTGAGGACTTCCATCACCTGTGGGTAGAGCTTGGAGTAGTCTTTGCTCGTCTGGAAAGCTGAGCTTTTTTGGCCGTCTGACCAGGATGTCTCCTGGTCGCCTTCTTTTAGAGGATTTCCAGACATGTTTCACTAAAATTCCCGGGCAAACTCAGAACACTCTGGAGGGATCCTCTCTAGCCTGGGAAAACCCAGGGACCTCCCCCCAGAAGGAGATGGAGGAGGTCATCTGGGAGATGGTTGTTTGGGCATCCCTCTTGGACTTGATAGCCTCCATGACTCAAGGTTGGCTATATGGATGGATGGATGGATGGATGGATGGATGGATGGATGGATGGATGGATGGATGGATGGATGGATGGATGGATGGATGGATGGATGGATGGATGGATGGATGGATGGACGGACTACTATAAAATCAGAGATTTTTAACGTAGCAATGAGAGTCACAACTTTTAAAGGTGTGGAACACTTGTTTAATCAGTACATGTGCAGTGGTCTCTAGGAGGAATGAATGCCTTATAAGTCGTACTCTGGGGAAGAAAAACATTGGTGCACCAGTTTCAGGAACTAGAAGAGAGCCACATCAGAAGAGAGCTTCAGAGGGCAGGATTTGGAGTCTTATTTCCTGATATTTGGAGATCTCACCCCAGACTATATAACAGCAACGCAAATCTACCATTGACTTGCAACATTGATGTTTTATCTCCACAAATAACACAAGGCTGGAGGAGTTCTGCTGTGTGGTGGAATTGCTAATGCTAATGGTTAGCTTCTGCTAGTCAAGATGTTCTCTGCTCTCTCCTGGACGCGTGATTTGGAATCGTAGGATGGCCAAGGAAGGTCCCGCCTTTCTCACCTCTGATTGGCTGGAAGGGCTCTCGATTGGCTATTTCATGTAACCGTCATGAAACCATCTTCCCTCACTGCAGGTTTATGTCTGCAGTCAGATCTTTGAGGAGTTTTTTTTTTGAAGAACATGTGAACATAGCTCTATAATAAATATTCTGTCCTGTTTTACAACATACCAGTTTCAGTTTCAGAACCTGAAAAACGTCAAATGTGAACTTGTAATAAATCTTGTTGCATTTATCACACTGTTGAATTGATGTTATATCTGTTGGCTCTCAAGCATGGGGTTATCTTATTACTATAGGCTATCTTATGTCTTCACTTTCATAGGTTAAGACTGTTTGCAAGTTAGAACACATCTCACATCATCTGTTTAAATGTGTATCATTTAATCTAAATTTAATTCAAAGCTGATTATGATTTAGACATATTTTTTTTAACCAGTTTTCATTTTTCTAGAAGAGAAACAGACCTGCTTTACTCAGCTGGACAGAATAGGGCAGTTTTATTATATTTCATACCAGATAAGGCACACATAGCCTATGTGTTGATGGGTTAGCGGAGTACATATTATTATATCGCTAAATTCGCATTTTCTTTACAAAACTCCCCAAAACAGCTGTTGTGTTGGTGGTAGGAGGACCATATATCAATATATTATGTCTATGAGGAGGACAGTCTGCACTTAGCAAGGGGAGACAGTTTGCTGCTAAATGAAATAGCCAATTGTAGGAGAGCCCTTCTAGCCAATCAGAGGCGAGAAAGGCGGTATCTTCCTTGGCCATCCTATAATTCCAAATCACGCCTCCTGGACGCTAAAACAACAACAGCCTTCCCCGTCGTGAGTCAAGATGGGTGAGTTCATGAAGGTTAACTCATTCGCTGCCATTGACGACTAGAGTCGTCATTTGCCTTTTTTTACGGGGCGGGCGTCGGAGCGAGCCCCCGCACCGCAAGAACAAACATCACGTGTCTAAAGCGGATCTTCATCCATGCATGTTATACATCACGTGATCAGGAAGCGGAAAATCAATGGATTACGAGTTTGTTTTGGGCCGCTGCTGTGAAAAAAACGATGCGCCAAACCGGAAATGCTTCTGCAGCAGCGCTTGGGCACCAGATTGTGAATGAACGGATGATGCTAGAAATACGGCAATTCTTCCTGATGTAAGAAGTGAGTCTACTCTTTCGTTTGGTAGTTTTGGCGTTTACATGATCATAGAGCACAATGTTCTGTGAGTCTTCAAAAAACAGTAAAAACACTCAAAAACGCTGGCATTGAGGGGCTTTCTGATCAGAAAACAGCTGTCAGTTAATGAGTTAAGTGACAGTGTGATGTAGATCTGTCAGACTTTTAAAATCCTAAAGTTTCACCGTCTATTTTCTGTCAGAAACTAATACAGGAGATACGTGTAGCAGACTATTTTCATGTTCAGCCTGCATGAAAAACCCAGAGTGACTGATTATAATCAGATTTAAAAAATGTTTTATCAGTGAACCACACCTTTAAGTTTTACATTATTGTGTTAGTTGGGTATGAATCTCTAGCATATTTTTGGATGTTTTGTTTCAAAAGACAAGAAAAAAACTGCAACAGTTTTAACTTTTCTAAAAACAAAATCTAAACAGGTTCTTGTTTTGCGGTGAGAGGCTGAACTTTAAACTTTATACCTACATGAAATGTTACTTACTAAAGTCATTCGAGCTTAACACCCACACACATCTGTCCACTAAAGAGGAGAAGAAAGTGCCGCTGGGCTCTATACTGCAGAGCTGAAAAGCTCTCTCTCTCCCTCTCTCACTCTCTCTCTCTCTCTCTCTCTCTCTCTCTCTCTCTCTCTCTCTCTCTCTCTCTCTCACACACACACACACACACACACACACACACACACACACACACACACACACACACACACACACACACACACACAAGTGTGGTAAGCTTGTTTATGTTATCATCTCTTGCTTTTTGAAAAGGCTTTTATGCTTGTTGCACACACTCATTCACTGCCCTCCATCACCCCTTGTTTCCCCCAGTGATTTCCATAAATGTACATTTTTCTCCCCCTCTTAGCCACCTTTTCCACTAGTTGTTGAAATCACACATTACCAGAGAGTGTGTCTTTTGGTTGCTATAGAAACAGGGTGAGTCATACTGCTGCAGTCAGTCTAGTCACACTTACACTGACTGTATGTTTCCTTCCTTTCCCTTTCTTTTTCCCATCAAACTGTCCCTTTGCCTTCCTGCTCATCACAAACACACACACGCACGCACGCACACACACACACACACACACACACACGCACGCACGCACGCACGCACGCACGCACGCACGCACGCACGCACACACACACACACACACACACACAAAACCTCAAATTGCAAATCAAGGCAGAGAAATGACTCCAATTTTGTCTCTTAGTTGTCCCAAGAGTGGGGAAATTGTTATGGAAAAAGATAGATTGTGTGTGTGTGTGTGTGTGTGTGTGTGTGTGTGTGTGTGTGTGTGTGTGTGAGTGTGTGTGTGTGTGTGTGTGTGTGTGTGAGCAGCAGAGAGGAGTGATAATAAGGCTGAGCAGAACGTCGCTGCTCCTGCTTTGATTACTTATTTATGGAGCAGGCTAATCAGTAAACCCACAGTTGAGACTCACGCTGTGAAAGAGAAGGGAGGTGTGAGAGGAAACCAGGGAGGCACCGAGAGGCAGGGGGGCACCTAACACTCATTTTCTTCCAAGAACACTTGTTACCTCTGATTAAATGAGCATCATTTTGTTAAAAGCTGATGTGTGTGTGTTTTTTTTTCCTCTTTGCATTCTTTTTATTCAATTTCCTTTTTGAGACATTACTTCCTGTGTTTCTGTAACAGGACTTCACAAGTTTACAGCCGCGTCTTCCAACATTAACACTACACCCCTGCTTTAGAAGTGAATCATCAGACGCTTCATTGTCACCTAATTGTCAGAGCTTACATGAAGGCTGGCGGCAAAGAAATAAGCTAGCTTTTAATTTTAGATGTCATATTATAAATTTTCCACCTAAACTAATGCAGCATTTTAAATGTATGCTCTTATGCTTTAGCGTGTCATTTTCATTTCATCTTACCTGTACGTCTTTCTGTGAATTGGACTAAGAGTCCACAATAAAGACTACTTGACTATATATATATATATATATATTTTTTTTTTTTTTTTTTTTTTTTTGTGAAACCGCTTTGAGACCACCTTAAGGAGTCTTGCTGCAGTAGTTTTAGTCCATACCCTTCTACTTTTATTGTGTTCAAGCCTACACTAGCAAACCTCACAGAGGGAGAGTATTCACCAGAGATGGATTCAAACCATCTAAACACGTCAGGAATGAAACAAATCTTTAGTGAACACTAGAATACACCCAAAACCTCTCGCCAGACTTGTAACTAAGATCTTGAAGCCCTTCCTTGGTGTAAAAGAACAGCCAGATGGTGGTTGGTGTTTTGCAGGGTCCTGTTTTCCTGTGTGTGCATTAAGAACATGCATTTTTGCTGTTTTGAGCATGCATAACATTTTTTGAAGTGGTTTATAATTGTGGTTGATGCCTATCAAAATTAATGGAGCATGGTTACCAGGGGCTTGCATGTACCAATGTAGGATTTCCCACACTGGCCTCATGCCCAACCCGTAACCTGACCATGCCGTCAGTGGTTTGTAGCTGAATCCTGATGTGAGCCTCATGCCGAGCAGACCTGGGCTATTCTGGCTGCATGTGTCAGGATTGGAGCTTACTACCGATGTACAGATCCTGGTGAAGTAACAGGAGAGTGTCCCAGTGAAGCAGAAAATTTGGTAAATGTTATTCTCTGAACAAGGCTTGTTTCCAAATAAGCTGGGACAGAGTGGGGATCGTAGTGGTGAAAAAACGTGTAAATGATCACTTCTATATTGTCAGACAACAACAAAACTCGTGCTTCCCTAAACGATCTTGATTCCTCCTCAGCTTTTTAAACCCATGGTTACCTGACTCATCTGGAGATGAAGTAGAAAATGTCAAGTGGTTCTTAATTTTTTCCGGCAAACGGACTCGTGTCTCTCTCTTTGTCCCCCGCGCCACGTTGG
Source organism: Aphyosemion australe (assembly GCA_006937985.1). Classification (NCBI taxonomy): domain Eukaryota; kingdom Metazoa; phylum Chordata; class Actinopteri; order Cyprinodontiformes; family Nothobranchiidae; genus Aphyosemion; species Aphyosemion australe. The sequence goes on from SSNS01000257.1 coordinate 763,247, forward strand.
ACATGTATTGATATTTCAGTTATGGAGTTAATTTGAGACATAACTCTCCAGTCACGTCCCGATGGTCGTATAGACACTTCCAATCGGATGTCTCAAGACGTAGTGAGTCACTCTCATCTTCAATTTACCTCAGCACTGACCCTGGTGTGATCACCCACATTGGCTCAAAGTGGATTGAAGAGATCAGTGAGGTTGTCCCATGCGGTCTCTCTTTTCAAACACACACACACACACACACACTGCTATTTATACACATGTGAATACACTGCTTCATAAATATTGCTTTTAGTCATCCCCTGGCATTTTACACACAGGTTTTTAATAATATCCTTAAGTGTGCAGAAGTCTGACTGGGATCGTTTGCTGAGCTTTGAAGCACATGGTTACAGATGAATTCAAGGGATTTTACCGGCTAAGTAAATATCCCACCAGAGTGTAGAATAATGGCTCTCTGTGTGTAGGTGTAATTTTGTCTTTCAGCCCATCATGAAGCATCAGTCCTGCAACAAAAAGCCCAAAAAGCTTCAGTCTGCACGTCAAACCACATCGAAGCTGTGGGATGTTTCGCTCGGCCCCCAGGAAGGTAGGAGGAGAGTGGGGACGTGTGCTCCATTGAAGAGCTGGATGACACAGCAGAGAAAGGAAAGGGAGGGATGCATGGAGTAGAATCCCGAACAAGGCGATGGAGGAAGAAGAACGGTAGGAGGAGGTGGAGAAGAGGGAGCGTGGGCAGACTGCGTGGGAAGGAGATGCTGCATAATCAGTTTTCTAGGGCTTTCTCCTGCTCTCCTACTGTCTTTTCCTCTGATCAGCCTACTCATCGCTGTCAGGCCGTGTCTGCTTTACGTTCTCTTTTAATTTTGTATTTTTTCCTTCCTTTCCCCTCGTTCTTGTCTTCATTTTCTGAATGAATCAGTTTAACCACTGCTGGGACAATTTTTCAAAATTGGAAAATAAATAATCAGCAATTCACAATTTTTAGCTTTACCCCTGCTGCTAATGCCTCCTCAGGTTTCACACTTATCAGCATCACATTCATTGAGATTCACATAAAAAGTGAGAAGTCGAGTCGTGGTCTAATCGTGAGCACAGAGTAACCCGATGAGTCATCGGCATCTCTTGCGCATTTGAACAGCGCCTAGTGCTGCTCCTCTAAAAGGCAATCCGGAGCGAGGCAGGGGAACGCGTGGGCGGAGGGGGAGCAGAAGAGCAGGTGGGGTGGTGGAGGGGGAGGAGAGTAATGAGGAGGGAGAGACGGGGGTTTCCTATCAGAAGCATCCCTTGAATACTGAATAACTCCCTGACAGTTGAGGCAGAGCAGATTGGGAGGTGGAAGAGAAGGAGAGGTGTTCATTCATGGGAATAAAATAGACTTCAAATGTGCAGTTTGTGTGTGGGAGGAAAGGGCATGAAGCAACAAAACCTGAACTATTTAAGGTTTTAGATGGCATGAGTGAGTTTAGCTGTGAGTGGAGACCCAGGACTATGTTGGCTTTTACTCAAAGTTAACCCGAGTTTAGAATAGAATAGAATAAAAAATCACTCTATTGCCCTTCATTGGATAAATGTTGGTGCCACAGCAGCAATTACATTCATTATATAAGCAAAACATTAGAGTAAAAGAAATGAAGAGTAAACAACAAGAAAACAACATAAAAATACTTACAAAATTCAAAATACTCAAATATAAAATATGACAGAAAATTTACAGGGAATGGGAAACTGCAAATGCAATAATGAGTCTGTGCAGGTAAAAAAAACAACAGAAAATGTGCAAATCACAAAAAGCAGCAGGATGAAGGAATGCAAGAGATTTTTTTTTCCTGATTTTGTTGGGAGAAGTGGTCGTTGTAAAGTCTAACAGCTGCTGAGAGGAAGGACCTGTGGACTTTTACTAAAACTCCCTGAATAACTAAAACCAGCATTAGTTTCTGTGCCAACTTGGACCCAAAAAATAAATAAGTGAAGGCAAATAAAAACACGATCTGCACCTCTAGGACTCGTGTTTTTGTCAGTTTTAAAACACCCAGACCCTTATGAATTCTGAAAATCTTTGTTTGTAGCTGCATTTATTAACACCACTAATGCACAATTAATCTAGTGTCCTATAGAGGTGTTTTACATCTTTTTACTAATAGTTGTATTAAAACATGTCAGGTTAAAACATCATTGTGGATTTGACAGACAGAAAAAGACACTGCATGTAAACAACCTCAATTGAAGTCTTCTCCTGACTTCAGAACGATGACATTTCCACACAGACTGAAGGACAAACTGATTCAACTGGCTGACTGCTGAGGTGTCGGCGTCACTCATTGGCTGACACGTACTGTGGTGGAGGTGGGCCTCAGAATGATGCAAAGGAAGGACACAAACACAGAGGGGAGGCGGAGACTGTGGCTGTCTCATTCTTTCAGAAAACATTATGTCAGAATCCCCAAAGCTTCTCGTTCACCTCCACTTTTTAAGGAAGGAGTTTAGATTCTGACTCTGCCCTTTTTGAACTTCAGCCTATGAAGCACAAAGGGCTGTATGAAATCAAAGCCCTGACAGTTATTTGACAGACAAAACGCATTTTGTAATATAACAATTGTGTTTTTCTGAGACAAACAAATTATGTGGATTTCTGCTGCTTGAAGCAGGAAAACAGATTCTAAATTAGTTTGCAGTTTTTCATTTTAAATAGATTAATTATGTCTCCCTGGAAGTATTAAAACCACAGACACACTCTCTCACTTCATCGTTGATGCTAGTTTTCCCTGCATCTGAAGCAGTGGTCTACAGGCTCTCCTCTGCAGACTCCTTCGTCTCAGACAGCAGTGCTGAACTTTGCTTTAGCTAAGCTCAGATGGATGGATCAGACCACGGCAGGAATGAGCTTTACGATTTATCAGGTCTGTCCATTTCCATCGTGTCCACTCACTGTACACAACAAACGTTTTCCTTCAGTCAGAATTCAAACCCACACATTCAGGCTCCGTTTGGGCTTTTGCAAATTGTTTCTGTAAATACATGATGGTAAAAAATATCAGAATCAAATTATTCAATAATATCATTATGAGTCACACTTGTGGCTTGGGTCTTGGGTTGATAACACACAGTCTATGACTGCAAGACCTCAAAAATATGCCGTAAAAGTTTTTACCAGAGGTTCGACTAAGGTGATCATTATGGTGAATCCACCTCTGGTGCCACTGTGACTCCTAACATTCCAGATCTCTCCAAAAGTTTAGGATGATTTACTCAAAACCCTCAGTCCTACTTATAGTGAACTGGTTGCTGTTTTATCATCATTAGTTCAAATGCAAAGCAAAAAACTACACAAATATAGGAACAAGCAACAACTCTGGACCCAAACCATTGAGGAGTCAACATTTACACAGCAAAACCAGTGTTTTGTTGTGGCTTTGTATCAGGTGCAGCATTTCCATTTCAGGTCAATTTAAAATTAAAAAGGAAACGAATTCAAAAACACGGTAGGATTTAAAGTGACTGCACCTTGGAACAGTTTTTTAAACTCTTGTTTCAAATCAATTCAAGGTTTGGATCTTTGATAGCACCTTTCTGCACAGAGCTTGCATTTTCACTTTGTGCATGCATGTGTTTTCTCCAACTTAAAGGGATATTCCACCCAAAATTGAAATTTTGTCTGTTGACATATTTCCCAGAGTTAGATAAGTGGGGAAAAGCATTTTGTAACCAGCACAGTAATTCTCCTGATCTGGCAGCAGTTTGTCTGCTTTAGTTTAGCTTAGCATAAACAATGGAAGTGAATGGCAGGTACTAGCATGCTAGAAAAAAAGCTTTTCCCCCACTTTTCCCCACTTATCTAACTCTGGGAAATATGTCAACAGACAAAGTTTCAATTTTGGGTGGAATGGGCTCTATGCACGCTCCAACTTCCGCATTCCACATGAGACCGCACTCCTATGTCCGGTTGTCATTAGTCGTCGGTGAAGCTGTGACATGGCTGAGAGTTTGGAGTTCACCCGGTGCTTACTGGAGTTACCAAAAGTTACAATCAATGATGTAAGGCAAATTTTCTCTTTGTTTAGATGTAAAAAAAGAAAAAAGTGGTTCTCTCGAATTTTTTTAAAAAACCTCTACCAATAACACGTCCGACCAAAAAGCCATAAGCAACTAACCTCCAGTAAGCACCGGGTGAACTCCAAACTCTCAGCCATGTCACAGCTTCGCTGACGACTATGACAACCGGACATAGGAGTGCGGTCTTATGTGGAATGCGGAAGTTGGAGTGTGCATAGAGCCCATATCCCTTTAATTGTTTTACTTGCCCCAAATCAAGCATGTTGGGTTACCTGGAGACCCTTAAAGGCACACCCCCTAGAGTCCATTATTGATTCACTGTTGTAAAACCAAAAGCGAAACTTATCTCCTCGCTGTGCGTTCGTCTTTTTAACACCTTAATCTAATTGCTGAAATGTCTCCTCAGCCTTCATTAGTGTCTACAGGAGCGGTTCATCACTAAATCAAACAAATCAGCTGTGTTCACGATCTAAAACATGCAGGAAACATGCTGGAAGCAGACTGCAGCTCCACCATGTCAGCTCCACTTCTCCTCTGTGACCTTCAGTTCATCCTCTTCTTCCTTGCTGGTTTCTATTCATGCTGCTGTTTCTGTCAATTCTGTATTTTCCAAAAATAACACAATAAAATTCCTAGTTGATGAGTTTCCAGATTATTTTTAAGCCTTTAAAGCCAAAGACTCACAATATTTTAACTTTGTACAGAGTTATATAAACATTGAATTACTAATCTCTCATCTACAGCCAATCCTGCACAATTTCTTCAGAGTAAAGTGGATTCAGGTTCAAATGTTCACTTGAATTATTCATAGCTAGCTTGTTATTATGTAACCTATGAAGTAGTTTTGCAATTTGAGAAGAAAATGAAGTAATTAAGCTTTAGTCGAGCAATTGAGATAGAAGTGGGGTGCCAATTTGCAAGAATGAGAAAAAATGTACAGAACCATCTGGGGCATAAGAATGCAACAGAGTGATTATTTCATGTTTTAACTGGCCTGATAGAACTTTTAAGGTTTTTAACTCAGTGCTCTGGTTTTACTTTACTTGAAATATTAATTTCACAGACAACTAGTTAAAGCTACAGTGGCAAATTTGGAAAACAAATTAGCTTAAAACTTTTTTTTCATGCCTCTTAACATTGTGGAGATAAAAAAAATGAAGTGGTGCTCTTGTATTTGTTTTAATACCAATAACACGTTTCAGACCAAAAGCAACTATTGGATAATAATGAATAATATCAGAGAAGGAGAAACTGTCAGGCATTGGTATCTGGACTCAAAATGTAGTAATCCAGGAAGCAGCCAGGTAAGGTGGTAATTTAATCCATATGAAAGAATCCAGGAGCAAATAACACAGGGTGAACACACAGGTAGCAAACAAGACAACCCAACAACCACAGGAGACAGGACCAGGGAATAAAGGAAGTGATCAAGGAACAGGGAACAGGTGTGTTGAATGGTGATTACTGAACAGGAGGCAGGTGTGACCAATAAGCAGAGTATGGAGGCAAAACACAGAAAACAGGAGGAGACAACTAACTAAACAGGATAAAATCAGAATACAGTAAACTAAGATGAAACTAGAAGGCTGAGTAAAATAAACATTTCTAAGAATAACTGAAGACAAGTAAATTGATTTAACTAGGGAATCTACATAACACTAGGGGAGAGGAGGAGAAAATAACCAGAGACATAACAGGGAAGGGGGAAGATGGACAGAATGGAACGGATTATAGAATATACTGCAACTTACAAAGTGAACTAGAAGAATGGGAGAACAGGTATGGCCAGACTAATAGAAACCGGGGGATTGATGGCAGAATGATAATCCCAGGGGGACAGGAGACACAAGAAAACATAGGTGGACACATGGAAGGGAAAGAAATGGAAGGAGCTGGGGAGACGAGGACATGTTTTTAGTAGGTAGGCATCTGGATGGCTCTTGTGATTGTGGGGAACTGGAGACAGTGGGTCATGTCCTTCTGCATTGTGGTAAATATGCTGTTGAAAGGAGGGCCCTGTTTGGTTTTATAGGGACTGCGGGTGACTGTGTTTTGTCTGCGGACCTTGTTAAGGGTGGAGGATCGGCGTAAAGTGGGGGCTCTGTTGGACTTTCTCCAAAAGATTGGGGTGTACTGGAGGCTGTGACCTGACTTGGATACTGTGCAGACGTTGATGTGGCACAGTGTTGTTTTTGGCGGGCATCTTAGTCTTAGTCTTAGTCGTCGTGACGAAAATGCATTTTAGTCTTAGTCAGTTTTAGTCGACTCAATCTCAAAAGTGTTTAGTCAGTTTTAGTCGGCTAAAATTCTAAAATGTTTTAGTCGACGAAGATTTTTGGTTTTAGGTTTACAAAAAAATAAAGAGTATTAGTCTTTAACAAATGATTTTATACGTGAGACGTACTCTGAGCTACTGGAGTGAGTTTCATACCAACATCATTTATTTTAGAGCTAAAGGAGATAAGACACAATCTTAGCTGCCCCAGATTTTGTTCAGTAAAATAATAATCCCCAGATTGGTATCATTTTTTTTTTTACTTTATTGATTATCACTATACTATATATAATTTATTGATGCAGATTAGTGCATCAGTCGATAGATTTTCACAAAGAAAAATATGATTTTCTTTCCTTAACAGAATGGACTCTTAGGGAGCATACATAGTCTATACAATATTTAAATAGAAATAAAAATATTGTTTGCTTAATTTATTATTTGATTCATCAGACGGCCAACTTAGAGTCTGTAAATGTATATTCTGGCAAAGTCCACCTACTTAAATGCAGTAATGTTTTTCCATAAACCTGCGGTGTTGTGACTTTTCATGAACCCACAGAATTAATAGAACCCAGTTGAACATCAACAGTGATGCTCATAAACATTTAGATGGGCTTAAACTGTTATGCTGTTGGTTTAAAAAGCAGGAATGTGATACGTTATTAGGAACGAGGGAGCAGAGAGAATAATCCTGACACACTGACTTTAAAACATTCGTCTGAAACGTGTTCAGATAAGACCTGTTAAAAATTTCATTTCTTTCATTTATCTGCCCAAAATCATGACTTTTTCAGGAAGCTTATGAATAAGAAACTTGTTAATGTCACGAATAGATTTAAAAGTAGCCTCGTCGCTCTTAGTTCTTATCATTTACTTCCTCAATGAGCAGCTGCGCACTCCTGCAGCAGGGAAGCGAGTGAAGTTGGCTTCCCACCACGTGTGTATCTTATATATACAGTCTTTAGGTTAGTGCAGGGTTTCTCAACCCTAGTCCTCAGCGCCCCCATGCCCTGCATGTTTTCCATGTTGCCCTTTCAAACACCAGTGTTTTCCCTGCTGCCACACACCTGACACAAATGAGTGAGTGATTAACAGGCTTCTGCAGCCATGTGCTGAAGCAGAGACATGGAAAACATGCAGGGCAGGGGGGCGCTGAGGACTAGGGTTGAGAAACCCTGGGTTAGTGCTACGTTTGTGCTGAATTTCTGATGTGGGCGGGGGAGCTAACTTCACTCAGCTTCATTTGGCTAGTCTGCCGAGGAGAGAGGAGAGAATGTCCGCTGCTGCTGCAGCTGGGACACAGACAGCAGCGCTGTTACGTTTAGCTTTTGTGAGACGGGCGAAAATGTGCATTTTGAGCTTAATTTTCGTCTAGTCTCGTCTCGTTAACAAAAACTCCCGCACGTCTCCTCATGTTTTAGTCACCAAAGAGCTATTTTTAGCTCGTCAGCGTCTCGTTTTCGTTACGAAAAAAGGGGCGTCAACGAAATCAATTCGTCATCGTTGACGAAAACAACACTGATGTGGCAGCAGTATGCCGTATGGGCATCCAGTCTGCCTTTCCTACTGAAGAAGAAGACAAGGACACAGAACATGACAAAAACAGCCGGCTGCTACCACTTCAACCTTAGGACAAACTACCAGAGTCCCAAAAAGAAAAACACCATTTGAAATCACAGACAACAAAAGACGTTTGGACCTAGAAAACGGCGACTGGTGTTTAGCGCTTCCTTGTTTCCTCTTGAAATGCGGGTGTCCGGTTCCGGCAGAAGCGTCTCAGGAAAGATACCCGAGGGGAGGGGTGAGTGTTCCGTCACTGTGTTTACGTTCAAAACTTAGCTTGTTCTGTAAATTCACTATAGCAGCTTTAAGTACCAGCCTCCTATCAGCTTTAGCTAATTAACTCATTCACTGCCATTGACGACTTTAGTCGTCATTTGAAATCTAACCGCTCACTGCCATTGATGACTTTAGTCGTCATTTGAAATCTAACCGCTCACTGCCATTGATGACTTTAGTCGTCATTTGAAATCTAAACGCTCACTGCCATTGATGACTTTAGTCGTCATTTGAAATCTAAACGCTCACTGCCATTGATGACTTTAGTCGTCATTTGAAATCTAAACGCTCACTGCCATTGATGACTTTAGTCGTCAATTGCATTTTTTTATGGGGTGTGCGTCGGAACGAGCCCCCGCACCGTGAGAACAAACATCACATGTCTAAAGTGGATCTTCATCCGTGTATGTCACACATCACATGATCAGGAAGCAAGCGGAAATGATTCTGCAGCTCACGCTTCGACAACAGATTGTGAAAGAACGGATAAAGCTAGAAATACGGCGATTCTTCCTGATGTAAGAAGTGAGTCTACTCTTTCTTTTGGTAGTTTTGGCGTTTACGTGATCATAGAGCACAATGTTCTGTGACTCTTCAAAAAACAGTAAAAATGCTCAAAAACACTGGCAGTCAGGGGCTTTCTGATCAGAAAATGGCTGGCAGTGAATGAGTTAACAGATGTTAGCATGTTAGCATGCTAAAGAACGTGAGGGATTTTCATGACTTTTGATCAGTAGCTTAGAACAACTTGCATCCATCTGCATGAGCCAGAGGGATGGATTAGAAAGCACGAAGAAGGCAGACACCTGAGAAGTTCCCTTTGTTGATCAAAGGCAGGATTTGGTTTTTCTCTCCAATTAATTTAGAGGAGGTGATGAGAAGAAGCAAGAAATCAACAGAGAAAAAGGATTCAGAGGAGGGAAACCTATCTGTGATCCATTCCCATGCCTTGATTAACATTTCCTTAGAATAAAACGGCACAAGCACGTGGACTTCATTCATTTTATTCACAGATTGTAAAACAAGCCTAAAATAACACTTTTCAAACAACTTGGTCCCTCAAGCCTCAAAGGGTTTGAATCAATGAAAGCAAATTTGCTAAAAAGCTTATCGTTTTTTTTTTCTGGTAGGGAAATTAAGCAGTTTACTAACAAGCAAAAATACATATGAAGTTAAACTTTTATGAGATTATTATTAAAAAGTCTGTTTACATCAGCTGAGCCTGACTCCTAAAATACAAAACCTCTACATGTCAACCACTGCCTTCAAAGACTTGATTATTGGACTTGATTATTTTGACCCATAAATCTGAGACGATCTAAAGATTTAAAACTAAAATGTTAACGTTCATGCAGACCTACGTGTGTCTATATGCACCGATGCTTTTGACAGGCTACGGGTTTGAATACAAACACTATTTTTCACCACAATGCCCCCACTTTTACAGTTTCTGTCTAAATCTAATGAAGAACATTGATTTGATCTAAAAAGATTGTGCCTGTATACACAACAAAAGTTGAATTTTTTTTTACATCTGAACTGATTTAAGTTCGTTCTTCGTAACCATTTTGACTCAGTTTGGAGATGTTTTTGCTTTTGATTCAAATTCAGTCTTCCTTTTTCACCTGAACTGAGAGACTATATCATCAAGGACACGTCCCTTGTGATTGATATGGTGGAAAGAAATGATTCTTTGTGTGGTGTGAATAAAAGGAAAGAGCGATGAAAACAATAGGCTCTCAGCTCTTTATTTTCATTCATTTCCTTTCATCTGTAAGGAATCTGGCTTCGGCCCATTTTGCCACAGGAAGAGATTCTTCATGCAAGTGAGAAAGATCTAATCTGGTCATACAGGAAGAAGAGATCGCAATCCACCCAAATAAATAGTGAACAATGATGTTAGTTACCCTGATTTGAATTTACTGTGTTTACCCCATCCTCTTATGTTTTGCTGAATATGGAAGAGAGGGAGGGCTTTCCATCTGAGAGAGATTTCACCACCCAAAACCAGTTTCTGACCAACCTTCCGCTCATGCTAGGGATGTAATTTTAGATTAATAACATATTGTAGCACTTCTCTTCTTCTATCCCTAGAAATAATCTGATGATGTGACTTTATTTAAAGCCCAAGTTCACTGAGAAATCATTTTTTATTTGTTATTTTTGAAATACTATTGGTCACTCTGAGTTAAACATGCAGGCTAAATGTGAAACTAGCCTTCTACCCGTTTCCTGCATTAGCCGCTGATAGAAACTAGATGAGGAAACTCTCGGATTACAAAAGCCAGTCAGATCTACATCACACTGTGAATTAGCATTCATGGACTCACTCATCTTGACTCATGACGGGGAAGGCTGTTGTTAATTTAGCATCCAGGAAACAGCAGAGAACGTCTTGGCTAGGAGAAGCTAACCATTAGCATTAGCAACTCCACCACATGACAGAACTCCTTCAGGCTGGTGTTATTTGTGGAGATAAAACATCAACTTTGCAAATCAAACTGAGTCAGTATAGAGTTGTGTTGCTGTTAGCCAATCAGAGCCGAGATGTCTGAAAATTAGGAAATAAATCCAAATCCTGCAGTGTTCTGCTCCCCTTTGCTCTGGCTCACTTCTACTTTCTGAAACAGGAGCGCCAGAGCATTTATCCCCACAGAGATCCACTCACAAATGACCACTGCAAATGTAATGAAAAGAACAAGTGAACTTGTTCTTTAACAATATAGCAGGGTAAATAAAATGTTTCAGTTAGGTTTTATGAGATGGTGGGAAGTAACGTGCTCTTTTACTAAGAAAGCTTTATCCCATAATGTTAAAGCTGCTATAGTAAATTTGGAAAACAAATTAGCTTAAAACATTTTCTTCATGCCTCTTAACAACATTCTAACATAGTATAGCTATAAATATATTGTGGAGATAAAATAATGAAAAAAATTAATAAAGTGGTTCTCTCGCATTTGTCTAAAAACTTCCACCAATAGCACGACTCACGACGCACTCACGCATTTACCAACAGAACGCCGCTAGTGTGAGAGGTTCCCCACTCAATAATATCAGAGAAGGAGAAACAGCCAGCTGCTACCACTTCAACTTTAGGACAAAAACTAACAGAATCCCCCCCAAAAAACACCATCTGAAGTCACGGAAAACAAAAGAGGGTTGGACCTAGAAAACGGCAACTGGTGTTTAGGTCGAGTTTCCGGTTCCGGCAGATGCGTCTCAGGGAAGATACCCAAGGGGAGGCGTGAGTGTTCTGTGTTTGCATTTAAAACCTAGCTTGTTCTGTAAATTTGCTAAAGCAGCTTTAACTTCTTGTGCAATAGAAAAGGAAGTAAATAATGTCGTATGCAAAAAGGTGAAGTACATTTCTGACCTTCATGTGAGACAAAACTAGACTTTTCTACAGACTTAATACTCTGTAAATGATGTCTAGTAGCTTTTGCCATTTTTATGGGTGTAAACCTGGAAACAAGCAAAACTGGTTTCATCAAGACAAACATGTCATGTCAAGATGGCCAAAGTGCTAAAATCCCAATGAGAAGTAAATTAGTAATATAGTACTATTTACCTGTGCCTGATCAATCATCATCCTGCCAAAGTGCTTTATCAATCTGGTTTGATAGTCTCAGTCAAAAGTGGTCATTTAACCCCCTACGATGTACGTTTTTAATTCAATTTAAATGATGAAATTACAAAAATATTTTACTGCCTATTAAACAAAATCAAAAGTAAAGAAATCTGTTACAAAGTTTAAAAGTCCAATCTCGATTCATGCACTCTGAGAGAACAACCAATCCTCCTATAGATAAATACATTGTGCAAGAGAGTTTTTCCCTGACTGTCATACTTTCATGATATTTTCTTTACATTTGGCGGTTCTGACCCACTCATGCCCCTATTCCAAAACAAAAACTGCCACAGCTGACTTGATCGTTTTGTGGAAGGTTTGGATTAACCATTGTGTTCAGTCTTGACCCGACAGATTAATTAACATTAATAAATCCCTTCACACATAAATATATATATTAAAACAAATGGTTAAATATTGTATGATCACAAATAGTTCTGTCCAGTTCAGTAGTTTTCCATTTTGTCTGATAGCACCTGGCATCACAGTGGATCAGTACAGAGACCAAACATGCCCTCAGATATTCTTGGACCAGAAATACAGCAGTTGAGACAAGAACTGGATGCTGACATAGAAATGGTCAATAAGTACATGGCTATCGGTAAAAACGTGGGGTTTGTTTTGTACATTATTGTGAAAATGTAGTTTTTCTTAAATAGTGAACTATAAAATGACGTTAAATGCTTTTGGGTGGCTAGCATTACTTCCTCCAGATCAACTGCTTTTAAATTTTTACTGATTTTCTTTTTGGGGTTGAGATTCTCATTATTCACCCTACACCGAGACTAAAGACTGGATCAAAACAAATCAAACAAAACAAAAACTGTTTCAGCTAAAACAAAAAGAGGCTGATAAAGCTGATGACTGGAGCCCTGCTACACTGGGCTGTGGTCTGGAGAGGTGTGAGTGGCCGTCACCGTCACACACTCGGTGGCTGTGTCCTTGGCCTGGCGAAGGCCCACGTACAGCCTCTCATCCAGGTTAGCCGTTAGCTTGTCCGTGAGCTCTGCTGTGATGGTTTGTGGGCCATAGCTCGAAGAGTCGTGCAGCTGAGGGGGTGAGCGCTCGTCTGATGGGTCGGGTAGATTCCCGCTCTGTTTGATGTCCTCCTGAGGGTCAGGGTTTTCAACAAGCCCTCCATCTTTTTCAGAGACGGGGGGATGAAGAATTGGAAGAGAAGAGGATAAGTCCTCGCTTTTGCTCCTTCCTCCATTTGCCTTTGTTGTTGGGTCTGTTTTGGGGGTTTCAGGAGTGCTGCTGGTTCCGTCGCTGGTCTCCTCATCAGGAGCACTGACAATGCGAGGCAGCGTACTGTGGTAGCTTGTGTCCAGTGGGTAGTTTACACTCTCCCCCCTCCGCAGTGGGGTCCGATGTCTTTCAAAGGAGGACTGGAAGTGCCTGACTCCAGGGTCGCTCCACTGTTTGTGGCGTTGCCACTGCTTGCGGAGGTGGATTCGAGACCGGTGTTTTCTTGGAGACTCCTGCTGGTCAAACTGGGGGTCGTGGCGGAGAAACTCATGAAAGAGCACATCTGTCTTCTCATCTATGCTGTAGTCTCGCCGGTGCAGAACTAGTGGTTGAGGTGGCGGCTGCGCAGCCTCTCGAGGTATAAGCATCTGACCATATGGCAGCCAGCTCAGTGAACCGGCACTTGTGTCGATGGAAACTCCTCCACTGGCACCCAGCAACAAGTCATCTTCGGGCTCCTCCTCGAACAGATGAGACTCAAAGCTCTCGCCAATTGTCCCTTTTCGCCCTTCATTGGTAAAATGATGCCTCCTCTCATGGGCGGTTCTGTCCTTAGGGCTGCCGGTGACGCTGCTGCTTCCAAACAGTCGCAGGTCTTCCGGACCTCGAGATGGAGCCTCTATTGATGCGTAGCCACTGTCCATCTGCAAGAGTTTACGAGTCCCTGATTCTCCCTCACTCCCCCTACGCTCTGATTCTGTGCTTCCAAATTTCCTCTTTCTTGACTCGTGCACCCCCAACTTCTCATCCATAGACACAAAAAGCTCCTTGTCATCCTCTCCACCCTCCGCCTCATCCCCTAGGTCCTGGGATGGGTAGCTGGGAAGGCCTCCTCTCTCTACATCTGTGCGTCCGCCCAGTGAGCACACGCTGTCAGCATCACTGCAGACCGAGTTCCTGTCATTGTTGCTGCTCTGGTCGGAGGCTGCGTACTGTTCAAGAGAAGCACGTAGAGTCCAGATGTCTCTGTAAAGTGACTGGGGGTCATGCGGCTGGTGCGGGTCTGACGCAATGGCACCTTCCCGTTTTATCACAGAGAGCGTTTCTTCTTGAGGATCAGGGGACAAGCCAATCACCCCCGGTCCACTGTGGCTGCCGCTGGGCTCCACCATCACCTCCACCTCTACCCTGCAGTGTGCACACAGGGATCGAGAGAAGAGATAACATCCAATAAAAATGAGACAAGTGCAACACGAGCATGAGTGTCAGAGCGTTACCCTAAAACAGCACGTTTATCTGAGTCATGGCTGTGTCCACAGAGCACAATGAGTTTTATGACTTGCAATGACGGCTGCTGCATGTATTTGAACAGTTGAATCACTGAAGCCATGGGAACTCAGAAAATACTCTGATGTCTTGGGTCAGTTGATTAAAGAAAGGAAATAACATAAAATAGCTGGAGTGAATGAGCACGAGGCACATCAAATTTCTTTTCTCGTGTCCGTTTTCTGGAAACTGGTGTCACATTACTCAATAAACATCATCACGTTAGTATTTACACAGGAAACACTAATATGTTTATATCAAGAAAAACTAAGTAGATGTGAACAAATGGTTATTTTTTTGCTTCATAAAACTAAAATAGCATAAAATCTGCTTTAATAGAACTGAAATTGACAATAAAAGTGATTTAAAATTGTTTTGAGGACATCATGAAAGTATTGAGCCATGTCAGCAATGGAATGGTTCTTTGTGCTATTTATAAACTCTGAGTCCCAATTCTCCACACCACGCTGGGAAAAAAGGAGCAGTATGGGAATCCCCGACTTCCTGCTTCAGACATGAAATTGGCTTTGAAAGATCTTTTGTTTTCAGGAATTTGTTTTACATGTATGATCGGAAAGCAGTAAAACAGTCATTTTACAGTTCGTGAATGCTTTAATCTCATTACACGTCACAGTCAAACAATCTCTCCAAAAAACAAGATTCATAATTATATTTTTGAAGTTTGTTCCAAGAAACGGTGTTTATGATTCCAGGACTGTTGCGTTACTCAGAGGAGGTGAGACAGTCCTTACTTTAGACTTTTACACAGGAACAAACTTTAAAATAACCATCAAAGTCCCACTCTTACTCTTTGTGAGTAAACTTTCTCAAGTTTGAATCGAGTTCTGTACTTAGTGTGTTTCATCTGCATCTGTGGATAGAAAAACGATGGGATTTGCACAAAAAGTTCTAGATTTGTATCAGTAGTCAATTCACCCAGAAGCTTTAGGGCTCATCAATTTTAGAAAATTCACATCCGACTTTTTATGATTAACCGCCAACAGTTGTGTCCTTCTTGAACGTCTTCCATTAAGGCCACTTTGGCTCAAACACTAGCTACGTTTACATGGGCACAAGTAATCAGAATGAACGCCCTATCAGATCAAAAATTCTTCATGTAAACATGTCAGTCGAAATATTCTGATGCGATACGGCCCGATCGGAATTAAATTTTATTCCAAATGAGAGAGGTGGTTTTGGCCGATCATCGTTCCTATTCACGTCCATGTACACAGCCATTCGGATTGTTGGAGTAAAATAACACCCACTGCGCATGTGTGCAACTTCAGCGTGACGTCTTTCCGCCTCTGCAGACGCTCAGGACAAGTCGAAAACATGGTGGGAGTTAAATAGGAAGTGTTCTGTTGCTGACACTATTTTTTTACTAGAAACACCACGGGAGCTCAATATTACTGAACGTCTCGAAGGCCGAAAGGCTAGAAATGCCGAGTTATACACTCAAGTGCATCTAAAGATGCAGGAAGCGGGAATTCGCCGAAGTATCAACCAAATCAAAAACCGCTGGGAAAAGACGTGTGGACAAGATGGCGTTTGTTTACAATTTTTTTTCCGGGAAAGACAACTCTGCGCATACTCAACCTATTTAATCTGATTGATTGCTTGGTGCATGTGGACTCACGGCATGATCGGATTATTTCAGGTAGTGTCCGTGTAAACAGAGATTTGGGATTTCCGATCAACCAAGATTTGAATCGGATTGGGGAAATTTGGTGCATGTAAACGTAGCTAATGAAAGATTATGTGATCTGACACACCTTGACCTTGGAGTTTACCTTTAATCTCTTTAGAATTTGTTCTAGGCTCTTTGGTCACAATTCATATTATTAGTTTCTACAATTTGTCATCAAATTTTGTTTTACTTTTTCATCCAGGGAGGCTGGTCTCATCTGACACGAATGTTCACGTATGGTCAGAAGAACATCAGGCTGCTTGGAGATGGTCTTCTAGCCTTTAACTTTAACATGCTGGCCAATAATTGTCTTTC
The DNA here is from genome assembly GCA_006937985.1 of Aphyosemion australe. NCBI lineage: Eukaryota > Metazoa > Chordata > Actinopteri > Cyprinodontiformes > Nothobranchiidae > Aphyosemion > Aphyosemion australe. The sequence continues at coordinate 779,558 of SSNS01000257.1, forward strand.
TACTTTCCTGAGACAACTCTGTCCCTAGGTTTCTTGTGGTCCTTGTTCACACACCGACACCAAACAGCACTGTGACTACTTTTCATTATTTATATAGGCAGTTTGATTATAATTGTGATGCTACTAACACAACTTTTTCATTTTTCTGTTTGTTTTTCTAGAGTTCTAGGCTGAGTTGTTCCTTCTTTTGCAGAAATATTTTATCCCTGTCTGCGCTTGTCACATTAGATTTTTTCATGCCCCTTCTCTATTTGCCTGATGCCACTTTTTTATGAGCTCAGTAGGTAAGGGGAGAACTGAGACTTAGAGCTAGGGTAAATCATTAACACGGATCCTCTAGCTACAGGAAAAACACATGAGTGCAAGGCAGCAAAGCAGTGGACGGGATGAATGGCAAGGGAATTAAAGATACCTGCCGAGGGAGGGAGGTGGTGTAGACGGCGGTGAGAGGAGATGGGTGGTGGGCCGGCTGGGATAGTAGGTGACATCCTGGGTGCGAGCGATGAACTGGATGAGGTCTATGTGGTGAGCGTCATTGTCTTCCTGGTCCATGCTCTCGCTGGCGGCCCGCTGGCGCTGGAACTGCCTTCTCTTCGGAGAGCCTGGCTCACACCACAACAACGAAGAAAGACCAGTGAGTACAACAAGTTCTGCAACAGCCGAAGCGAGGCAACACTTAATTCAGCAGAAAGCTTCCACCAACTGTTGGGGATTTCTGTGGGGGGGTTGTTGTCTTTTTTGGACACTTGGAATGTCAAAAAAAACAAACAACAGAGATGCAGGGAGTGTGTGTGTGTGAGAGATGAGCAGAGCGGTAGGGAGGATTAAGTCAGGAGCTCAAACTGATTTGGAACGACCAAACTTTGCGTCACCGAGCCATCTGTCTTGTATGCATGTGTGTGTGTGTCCAGCTCTGTCAAAAGGCAGCGCACAGTTGGTTGCAGGAGCTTCCTGCTAAATCATTTTCTGTTTACCATAAAAGCATTTGGGGAAAAAAACACAAAACAGCAAAAAATGCAAGAAAAAGGGCCAACAGCGTGATTTAATTGCCCATTTCCATGTTATAGCTTCCCAGTAAAGGTTCATAGCACTTCTTTACAGCACATAATTTTTCATGTCTTTCTAGAGAAATGATGTTCCAGAGGAACACTCTGCACCCTCCATTACCTCTTGTGTCCAGGCTGGAGGCTCTCTGGCTGCTGTCCAGCTTCCATTTCTTTATCTTGAAGTAGGGACTAGCCCCCTCCAGGCTAGCATGGCGCCGAAGTTTAGTGAGGAACTGCAGCACAGGCTTTGGGCTGCCTGTGCCACCGCCCGTAGGAGCACCGCTGCTTCCCAACATCCTCCCTTCTCCAACACTCACACTGCTGCCTCTGTCCTGGGGCTTCGCTCCCATTAGCTCCATCTGAGTAAAACAATGGAAGTGTGGTCATGCAGAAAACCTGCCACGAGTTGCAGAGCCTGTGCAGAAACCTCTGCGATGGACATTAGTTTGCTTACAGAGCAGGAACTCGGCTCCTTGGTGCTGAGAACTAAAGGGTTCTCACAGAAGCTGCTGTCCACCACAGAGTTGAGAGCATCCCCGGGGAGGGCGCTGCTGCTGGGGTTGACGCTCAAGCTTGTCAAGGCTGTTTGTGGTAGGGGGCACAGCATTGGCTGATGAAAAAAACACATAAAGGTTATGTTTATGTGCTTTTTTAAAGAGAAACAACATCTCCTAATCCAGAAGCACAGTCTCTCACTTGGAAGATGGAAAGTGCTGATTTAGCAACAGGCCGCGTTGTCATGGTGATGGTGTTTTCGGCCGAGTCGCACTCATGGATGGTGACTATTTTGAGGGCGGGTGGCGGGATGTGGAGGTGTGTGAGTCGGGCGTTCTTCAGGTGGTGGAAGTCTCCTTCAGTCAGAGTGTACCTGAGGAGGACGGGTCAGGAAAAACTGTGATTTCAAAGGTTCCCAAGGATGTGTGCTCTTGTGATGGGTTTTTAAAACATCAAGGCTCATCCTAACAGCCAGAAGGAGTTGTCTGACTTCTAAGCCATCACAGCTTTCGAATGAAGCCCTACAGAATAATTCCTTTTGACAAATGTGCTTATCAAAGTCAGAGCTTTAAGGAGGAAAGTAGGACAGTAAAACAATCACAAAGGGTGGGAGCTCTTTGTGTCCACAGCATGCATAATGCATTCTGAACTCATTCTTCACGCTACACTAGCACAGAAGCACGTCAGACACGGTGAGATGTTTACACATCCTTTGATCTCAGAGAGCAGCAACCATTTAGTGCAAGACTCCAAAGTAAAAGGAAAAATGGAAATGTGGGCATCAGCTTATGCTGGCTGGCTGACCTGCGGCCTTTCTCCTGGGTTTTCTTGCCATGATCAAAGAGTGCAGCTTCATTGAAGGAGACGCGGCGGCCCGTGGGACCGGTGGACAGGAAGCGCTCGGTCTCTTGGTCGTGAGAGCTGGCCATGGACAGGCAGTCTGACTCATCCACCCTGATAGTGATTTCTACCCAGACAGAAAGAGAATGGAGGAAATAATAAATAAATGAAGTAAGAGAAAATGCTCAGAAAAGCAACTTCGAGTTAAACTGATGGATCATTTTGATAAATCTTCAGTCAACTTTTACTGAGCTATAAGCTAGTAGCTAAAATCCGTCCCTATCCTATAACTCAAGCTTTCCTGTGCAACAATAAGATTTAAACTCAAGATTTGGCCAAAAAAGCTCCATTTCCATTATTTTTAAAGATGAAATGATCTAAAAACTTTGGCACGAAAGGCGGCGAATGACGTGTTTTTCAAGTAACGCCATGAAATCGTCTCTTTGTTTCTCTCACCATGGGTGGGCTGAGACTCCTCCATGTACGCTGTGGATTTCTCTGGATCATCGCTGCCCCTGGGGCACACAGAAACACAGATTAAAGTTGTGACTCGATTAACCGTGAAGTCTGTCTTCCACCTGACGGATCTCCTATCAGGCAGGTCGGTACAATCAGTGTCACTTTTTCACCTTTCTGCCTGGTGAGGAGGAAACATGTCTTACAAAAAAGTCAATTCAGTCTGGTGATGCTTGTCTGCATGGCTGTACATTACAAATCTGTACAGGTCTGTTTATCTTTCAAGGCATTCATAAAAATGCACAATAAAGGTCTTGCAGAATTTTGACAAAGCATAAATTACACACTTTATTAGCCATTTTAATGTGGCGCCTCTTAAATCTCATGCAGAGGATTTGCTTGATGAGACAGAACAAGGAAAGCAAAAGCTTTTCCCAGACATTTCTCTCCCTCTTATTTCATTGTGCAGGGCTATGAGCTGTGTGTGTAAGTGTGGGGGTGTGAAATAAGTGACTGAAGGGACATCTCTATCCACCCTGATCGGTGCTTTTCCTTCCCTTTCATTTCCTCTCCAGCTCCTGTTTTTGTGAATTCGTATGTGTACCGTCTGCACAAGCACACTCGGTGCAGCTGGATTGAGATGCAACATTAATCACCACCAATGGCTGCTATGAAATCTCATTACACTCATCATTTGTACCAGTCGGCCCGACTCTCCTCCTTCACGCCTTGGCCTGTGCGCTCTGTGTTTATCTGCACCCTTGTGTGTTTGAGTACGTGTGTGTGTTGCTGTGGAGAGGGGAAGCTGTGTCTTGGGGGGTCAGCCATTTTAGTGTGAATAAACACAGATGATTCACAAATAAATGGCAATGAATGCAGAAAGTGCCTCCAACAAGGTGTTTTCATAACAACCCTGCAGGAGGTGCTGACATTCAAACAGCAGCCATGTGGGATGAGGATGCTCGTCCCGTCACCGGGGTTTAACATGACTCTGTGGGAGAACATATGTTCCCTAAAACCACTTACAACTCACATTTCTAACAGATTAAAGTCATTTTTCCTAATTTTGAATGATGGGTCAACCTGTTTTTGGTTGACCATAAACTCAGTTTTTGTTTGAAAATACAATGATCTATTAAACATTTATATTTTTTACATTGACAAAGATTTTGATACTTCTATTGAAGAAAGAAAAAACATAAAATGTTCTGAAGATTACTAAATTAAAATAAGACACTGCTTTTAATATGTGGTTCAACTGAATCTTTTTTAAAACAAGCTAATGAAACTGCTCTGGAAAATAATGATGGCACCTCTAGGAAAAATGAATGGTTGGTTGGTTGGTTGATCATTGATTGATTGACTGTAATCAGTCAGTCAACCTGTTTAAAGAGTGAAAAGTAGTCACAGTGCTGTGGGTGTGTACCACACTAGACATGGACCACAGAAAGCTAAGGACAAAGTTGTCTCAAAAGATTAGAAAGATCCATTATTGACCAGCATGTTAAAAATAAAAGCTAGAAACCCACACGGTTACTGTCTGGTTGTTTTGTTCAGTCATGTAAAAAATAAAAAAGTTGTTTTTACCCTAAAGCTAAAATGGCAAATTTGTAAAAAAAAAAAAAAAAAAGCTTAAAACATTTTTTCATGCCTCTAAACATGTAGCTGTAAATATACTGTGGAGATTAAAAAAATAATAATTAATAAAGTGGTTCTCTCGCATTTGTCTAAAAACCTCCACCAATAACACGTTTTGAAGCAAAAGCAACTATTGGACCATCCGGTTGTCGGCCTCGCCAAACCGCGACACTTCCGCACTTCCCTGGGTCCTCCACTCATTACACACTCACGTGTTTAGCAACAGAACACCACTGGTGTCAGAGGTTCTTCGCTCAATAAAGGAGAAACATCTGGCTGCTACCACTTCAACTTTAGCACAAACTTCCAGAGTCCCAAAACGAAAAACACAAACATCTCATTTCCTCCGACATTGCGGGTTTCCAGCATGAAGCATCTTAGGGAAGACACCCGAGTGGAGGGGTGAGTGTTCCATCCCCATCTTTGCAGTCAAAACCTAGCTTGTTCTGTAGATTCGTTATAACAACTTTAACCTCACATGTAACAAATCTTTTAATCTACATCTGATCACAAGAACATGACAACAGTTACTTTAAACAAGTAGACAGTCCACCTCCAAGCAGCTTGATGATTTAGTCACAACAGTTGCACGTTTTTAGAAGTTTAATGTCCACGGGACTGCAGCCAGCCTCCCTGGACAGAATAGGACAACTGATGACGCACTAAAGAGGCACATAATAAGAATGGTAACCCAACAGTGCAGAACAACTTCTACAGAGGTTAGAGTTGAACTCCATGGTAAGGGTACATCAGATCACACCATCAGTCACTGTTTGAGCCAAAGTGAAGCATTCTGGAGTTTCCCCCTTTCAAGGTCAAGGTCAAGGTCAAGTTTATTTATATAGCACATTTAAAACAGCAGTTGCTGACCAAAGTGCTTCACAGCATAAAAACAAATCACAGTAAAAGAGTTAAAAATAATAAAAATTCAATAAAACAAAGCGACTATTAAAATATAAAATAAGATTAAAATAAATGAATCAAAATGTCCAGGACAATCCCTGATAAAAAACCATCATGGACAACCAAAACAAGGCTAAAAGAGGTAAAAAAAAAAAAAAAAAAAAAAAAAAAACCTCATTTGTTACTAATTAAAAGCCAGCTCATAAAAATGCGTCTTTAACAAAATCTTAAAATGACTCAGAGTCTGAGCAGCCCTAACATTTGCAGGAAGTCTGTTCCACAGTCTGGGGCCTGCCACAGAAAAAGCCCGATCACCACGGGACTTCAGCTTCGTTCTAGGGACCACCAGAAGATTCTGAGTGCCAGATCTCAAGGCTCTTGGAGGGGCATGAACTTCTAAAAGCTCAGATAGATAAGAAGGGGCAGAACCATTCAGCGACTTAAAAACAAACAACAGAAGTTTAAACTGGATCCTATAAAATACGGGAAGCCAGTGCAAGGCCTCCAGCACTGGGGTGATGTGCTCCCTACGTCCTGTGTGTGTTAATAAACGAGCAGCCGCATTCTGGACCAATTGAAGCCGGTGAATGGACGACTGCTCAAGACCACAGTACAAGGAGTTGCAGTAATCAAGTCTGCAGGAAATAAAAAGGTGGATCACCTGTTCAAACATATTCGGTGGGAGATAGGGCTTCACCTTAGCAAGCTGTCTCAAATGGAAGAAACAGGACTGAACCACTGCACTGACTTGCCTTGTTAATTTAAAAGAGCCATCAATAAACACACCCAGGTTTTTAACATGGGGTTTACAGTATGGTGCCAAAGAACCCATGAGGCGAGAAACAGCCTCTGGAGATCCTGGGCAACCAAAAACCACAATTTCAGTTTTGTCATCATTTAATTTCAAGAAGTTGAGGGCCATCCACTGCTTAACATCATTCAAGCAATTAGTCAGTGATGCAAGAGAGTCAGCTCCTACTTGCAATGGCAGATAAATTTGCAGATCATCTGCAAAACAATGAAAAGCAATTTTATGCTTCTTGAAAATGGAACCCAGAGGCAGCAAATAAAGTGCAAAAAGAGCCGGTCCAAGAATTGAACCTTGGGGCACACCACAGCTGAGAGGAGAATAGTCAGAGCTAAAAGGGCCAACTTCCACACGATACGACCTGCCAGACAGATATGACCGGAACCATTGTAGGACGGTGCCCTTGAGACCAACGTAGGTTTCTAGCCGAGAGAGCAGAATACCATGGTCTACAGTGTCAAAAGCAGCTGTCAGATCAAACAATAAAAGAGCTGCAATATTTCCTGAGTCTGTGGTTAAAAACAGGTCATTAAAAACTCTAAGAAGTGCTGATTCAGTACTGTGGCGTGGTTTAAAACCTGACTGAAACTTCTCAGTTATGCCGTTATACTCAACATATTCCAGGAGTTGTAAATAAACAACCTTTTCTAGCACCTTAGAAAGAAAAGGAAGCTTTGAGATTGGCCTATAGTTTGACAGNCATCCATCCATCCATCCATCCATCCATTTTCTCCCGCTTATCCGGAGTCGGGTCGCGGGGGCAGCAGCTTAAGGAGGGAAGCCCAGACCTCCCTCTCCCCAGCCACTTGGGCCAGCTCCTCCGGGGGAATCCCAAGGCGTTCCCAGGCCAGCCGAGAGACATAATCTCTCCAGCGTGTCCTGGGTCTTCCTTTGGGTCTCCTCCCGGTTGGACGTGCCCGGAAAACCTCACCAGGGAGGCGTCCAGGAGGCATCCTAATCAGATGCCCGAGCCACCTCAACTGGCTCCTCTCGATGTGGAGGAGCAGCGGGTCTACTCCGAGCCCCTCCCGGATGACCGAGCTCCTCACCCTATCTCTAAGGGAGAGCCCAGCCACCCTGCGAAGAAAACTCATTTCGGCCGCTTGTATCCGCGATCTCGTTCTTTCGGTCACTACCCAAAGCTCGTGACCATAGGTGAGGGTAGGAACGTAGATCGACCGGTAAATTGAGAGCTTCGCCTTTCGACTCAGCTCTCTCTTCACCACGACAGACCGGTACAACGCCCCCATCACTGCAGATGCAGCACCAATCCGCCTGTCGATCTCACGCTCCACCCTTCCCTCACTCGTGAACAAGACCCCGAGATACTTAAACTCCTCCACTTGGGGCAGGACCTCGTCCCTGACCTGGAGAAGGCATTCTACCCTTTTCCGACTCAAGACCATGGTCTCGGATTTAGAGGAGCTGATTCTCATCCCAGCTGCTTCACACCCGGCTGCGAACTGCTCCAGCGAAAGCCGGAGATCACGTTCTGACGAAGCCAACAGGACCACATCATCTGCAAAAAGCAGAGACCTGATCCTTAGGCCACCAAAACGGATCCCCTCACCACCTTGGCTGCACCTAGAAATTCTGTCCATAAAAGTTATGAACAGAATCGGTGACAAAGGGCAGCCTTGGCGGAGTCCAACTCTCACCGGAAACGAGCCCGACTTACTGCCGGCAATGCGGACCAAGCTCTGACACTGGTCGTACAGGGACCTAACAGCCCGTATCAAGGGGCCTGGTACCCCATACTCCCAGAGTACCCCCCACAGGGCCCCCCGAGGGACGCGGTCGAACGCCTTCTCCAAATCCACAAAACACATGTAGATTGGTTGGGCGAACTCCCACGCACCCTCCAGGACCCCCCCAAGGGTATAGAGCTGGTCCAGTGTTCCACGGCCAGGACGAAAACCACATTGCTCCTCCTGAATCCGAGGTTCGACTATCCGACGGACCCTCCTCTCCAGAACCCCTGAATAGACCTTACCAGGGAGGCTCAGGAGTGTGATCCCCCTGTAGTTGGAACACACCCTGTGGTCCCCCTTTTTAAATAGGGGAACCACCACCCCGGTCTGCCAATCCAGTGGAACTGCCCCCGATGTCCACGCGATATTGCAGAGCCGCGTCAACCAACACAGCCCCACAGCATCCAGAGCCTTAAGGAAATCCGGACGGATCTCATCCACCCCCGGAGCCTTGCCACCGAGGAGTTTTTTGACCACCTCAGTGACCTCAGCTCCAGAGATTGGAGAGCCCAACCCAAAATCCCCAGACTCTGCTTCCATCCTGGAAGACGTGCCGGTGGGATTGAGGAGGTCTTCGAAGTACTCGGCCCACCGATTCACAACGTCCCGAGTCGAGGTCAGCAGCACACCCTCCCCACTGTAAACAGTGTTGGTAGTGCACTGCTTTCCCCTCCTGAGACGCCGGATGGTGGACCAGAATCTCCTCGAAGCCGTACGGAAGTCTTGTTCCATGGTCTCACCGAACTCCTCCCATGCCCGGGTTTTTGCCTCTGCGACCACCCGAGCCGCATTCCGCTTGGACTGCCGGTACCTATCAGCTGCCTCCGGAGTCCCACAGGCCAAAAAGACCTGATAGGACTCTTTCTTCAGCTTGACAGCATCCCTAACCGCCGGTGTCCACCAGCGGGTTCGGGGATTGCCGCCACGACAGGCACCGGCCACCCTGCGGCCACAGCTACGGTCAGCCGCCTCGACAATGGAGTCACGGAACATGGTCCATTCGGACTCAATGTCCCCCGCCTCCCCCGGGACGTGTTCGAAGTTCTGTCGGAGGTGGGAATTGAAGCTCCTTCTGACGGGAGACTCTGCCAGACGTTCCCAGCAGACCCTCACAACACGTTTGGGTCTGCCAGGTCTGACCGGCATCCTCCCCCACCATCGAAGCCAACTCACCACCAGGTAGTGGTCAGTTGACAGCTCCGCCCCTCTCTTTACCCGAGTGTCCAAGACATGCGGCCGCAGATCAGATGAAACGACAACAAAATCGATCATCGACCTGCGGCCTAAGGTGTCCTGGTGCCAAGAGCACATATGGACACCTTTATGCTTGAACATGGTGTTTGTTATGGACAATCCATGACGAGCACAGAAGTCCAATAACAGAACACCACTCGGGTTCAGATCAGGGGGGCCGTTCCTCCCAACCACACCTCTCCAGGTCTCACTGTCGTTGCCCACGTGAGCATTGAAGTCCCCCAGCAGAACGAGGGAGTCACCCGAAGGAGCGCTTTCCAGCACCCCCTCCAGGGACTCCAAAAAGGGTGGGTAGTCTGAGCTGCAGTTTGGTGCATAAGCACAAACCACAGTCAGGACCCGTCCCCCCACCCGAAGACGGAGGGAGGCTACCCTCTCGCTCACCGGGGTAAACCCCAACGTACAGGCACCAAGATGGGGGGCAAGAAGTATGCCCACCCCTGCTCGGCGCCTCTCAGTGGGAGCAACTCCAGAGTGGTAGAGAGTCCAACCCCTCTCGAGGAAACTGGTTCCAGAGCCAGAGCCATGCGTTGAGGTGAGTCCAACTATATCTAGTCGGAACCTCTCAACCTCACACACCAACTCCGGCTCTTTCCCCACCAGAGAGGTGACATTCCACGTACCAAGAGCTAGCTTCTGTAGCCGAGGATCAGACCGCCAAGGTCCCTGCCTTCGGCTACCGCCCTTTGCACATCGCACCCGACCCCTTTGGCCCCTCCCACGGGTGGTGGGCCCATGGGAAGGGGGACCCACGTCTCCTCTTCGGGCTATGCCCGGCCGGGCTCCATGGGTGAAAGCCCGGCCACCAGGCGCTCGCCAGCGTGCCCCAACTCCAGGCCTGGCTCCAGAGGGGGGCCCCGGTGACCCGCGTCCGGGCGAGGGAACACTGGTTCCATTNCACTAGGGTCTGTGTCAGAAGCTAAAGGCACAGAGGACCTCACGTTAGCAACCTTGTCAGAGAAAAATAAAAGAAAATCATCACACAGGCTCTTAGAAGGTACCACACCAGTATTTCCACAAGGATTAACAATTCTGTTAAGCACATTAAAAAGTACTTGAGGCCTATGATAATTAGAGGAAACCAAGTTTGACATGTAAGCCGTTTTTGCTGCCTTAACGGCTGTCTGATAAGAGAGGAGACAACTCCTCAATATCTGTAATGATACATGTAACCCGTCCTTCTTCCATCTTCTTTCTGCACGCCGACAGTCACGCCTAATAGCACGTGTATGCTCATTAAGCCATGGCTCCGATGCTGGCCTACTGCGGAAAGGTCTGACAGGAGCAATTTTGTCCAAAATCCCTTCACAGGTAGAGTTAAACAAGTCCATCAGGTCCTCAGTACAATCAGAACTGGGATGGTTTATTTCAGATTCACTAAAGGCAGCCGAAAACAAAGAAATAGTGGAAGAATTGTAAACACGACCAAACTTTCCAGGAAGGGGGCGCTCTACCACATCACGAACCATAATTGAAAATATGACAGGAAAGTGGTCGGACATTTGCAGGTTTGGAATGTCATTAATACAAATCTCCAATCCAAGCGTCAGCACCAAATCCAATGTGTGGCCTTTTTCATGGGTGGGGCCAGCAACCCACTGCGTCAGGTTAAAGGACTCTAAAACATTTAAAAAGTCCTTGACCAAAGGCTTAGAATCACAGCATAGGTGAATATTAAAATCCCCAAGAATTAACAGTCGATCAGACTTGAGAACAATACCAGCCATAAAATTAGAAAACTCCTTGATAAAATCCTTATCAAACTTAGGAGAACGATAGATCAGTGCACACAGCACAGGAGAACTCAGCTTCAGCTCCAGCAGCTGCAGTTCAAAACTCTGATAGGAGTTAGCGAGTGGGATCTGGTGACAGCGGGCCTTAGAATTAAAAACAGTTGCAAGACCTCCACCTCTACCAGAGGTTCGAGGGAGGCTGGTGAAGGAAAACTCCGGTGGAAGAAGTTCTGAAAAAACAGCTGACTCACCACGAATCCACGTCTCCGTCAGAAACAGCATGTCCAACTGCCGTGACTTAATAAAGTCATTTCTTTCAGGAATTGTGTATGATTTTTTTTATTTGTAAAAGTGGTAGTCTGACCCTGTTCTGTGATATAATGTAGGCAATGCATATTTTTTTTTGCTTAGCCCACCCCCCGTCCCACAGAGTCACATGCAATTTTACTTTTGCAGAAGTACCTAGACGGATGAAGTCACGGAATTAGAGGCTTAAAGGTGCAATGCATTTTTGCCCTCTGAGAAAAAACTCCAGATTTCTGCTTTAATGAACAACAACCATGGGGACATAGGGACGTATAAAATGTGGGACAGGAATTTGCCAAAGTGCAAACTTGTAATCCACAAAGCTTCTGGGAGAATGCTCATTGGACAGATGAGACAACATTGGAGCTTTTTGGCAAAATCAGCTCTGTTCTGAAGCCGTTTTGCTGCATCTGGTTAGGGTGTCTTAAATCTGTGCAGGTTCCAATGAAATCTCAAGACCATCAAGGCATTCTAAATGTGCTGCTCGTGGTCTGATGGCTTGGTCTCGGTCATAGTTCAGGATCATTATCAAAACACAGCTTAAAAGGGTTAGATTGGATCAGAACCACACATTGGACCAGCCTTTGAGCCCTGATCTAAAGCTAGTCAAGCTTCTGTAGACACCATAAAGGTTTACCCAGGCTGGTTTCAATTGGTTTGTTTGGTTTCATTCTGGAAAACCACAGGGTCATTTCTTTAATTAGTCATTTTTAGAACATTTTATTCATTGTTCTTATTCCTGTGACCATTGCAGGTTTTTCTTTCTTTAACAGAAAGGTTAATTTTTCCCTCTAAGTAGCAGTTGCATCTGTGTCAACAGAACACGAGTACTAACAGCAACAGCTGTGCGTGAGTCACCAGTCTGATCTGATCTGAGATCTGAATGGAGATCCTCAGGAGTAGATGTTATCTTGTGGGAGATTTTAGGGAAGAGAAATGAACACAACATAAAGAATCATAATGAAAATCAATACAAGCTCAAAATCTGAGAAGTTCAATCAAAAAGTGGGTCAGCAAGAAAAAAGTGAGCACCACAGACTTTATAAGGTTAGCAGTCATTACAGCGCTCTTGTTATTAGGTTATACAGCTGCTGCTTTTATTACATTCTCTCCTTTTATCAGCGCTGACTGTTGGTCTCATATCTTTTCAGAGCTCATATAACTCCAGACAAGAGTGCTTTAAAAAAACGGGTGAAGAAATAAGAAAAGGGAGGTAAAGCCATGACATTGTTTTTTATACTCCACCTGGGACAGAACTGCCCTCCACGACAGCAGCGACGAGACGCGATGAGGAAGACGGAGATGAAGATCAGTGTTCCTACCAGAAAGACGGACAGGATCACCAGCAGGAGCACGTAGCCATCCTGCTGCTCCTCGACCTCGAGCGGGATCTCCTGAAAGAAAACGTTCAAAAAGTTTAGTTACATTTTTTTTTCTTTAGCAAACACGAGTATTTTTTTATAATCTAACAAAAGAAAAGTATCTGAAGCAGAATTCAGAAACTTCCTGGAATGACTCCCTTTAACAAGTGTAACAGCTTGTGCATACTTTCAGTTGCCAGCTAAGACCTTTTATTCATGATTTTTTTTTTCCTCAGGCTTTTATCAAAAACCTTCTTGCTCGGTTAGATTTTTGGACCATTTATGCACTGATTTTTTTGGTTTCTGTGCAGATTGTTGAACATATTTAAGAAGGTGGACTCTTGGGGGCCCTGGCAAACGCTTCACTTGCAGCTCCTAAAATAAATATTTTTGGATCTGTTCAGGATTCTTCTCTGAAGAAGTTGTCCTGCTCGCATCTTCAGCTTCTTTCCTGCGTGGCGTTTGTGATCAGAGTTGCTGGAACTTCATTAAATCCATTCGTCCATCTAAGAGTGAAGTGTTACATGAGGCTGCAGCACACGCTCACGGTGACTCACCCCTGGTGCTTAGAGGTTAAAGAGGTGGTATTTTTAACAAACTTCTGCACCTTTTTTTCTCTGATTTCAGTTAAATACATTTGATTTAGCTCCACCTTTGTACAAAAAATGCGTTCATATGGACATTTTTTGCAAACTTCTTACTCACACCGTATCTGGGCGTCTCAAGAAGCCCCTTTTTCTGACAGTAGCAGAGCTATAGCGGTATTTGAGCAGGTTCTGATGAAGAGCAAATCCTCCTGAAGGTCACTTGCTATCAAACAAGTATTTTGGTTTGATTTTCTGTAAGAACTTGAATAAGTTCTCTGGATTCTGTACAAACTAAAATTATCTCCAAAAATTCAGAGGTAATTCCAGAAAGTTTTGCAGGCACTTGATTGAACTTCAACACTGTTTTTGGTGAACATCACCTGTTTTAATTTCTCATGCTAGGCAGCGGATGAGAGGTGCTTACAGCTGCAGATCATTGGGACAAAGAGTAAACAGTAAGTGATTTATTAGGCTTTGAAAATCCTTGTTAATAAAGCAAACAATGGCTGCAAACAAGTTACCACCTTAACAAGCTGACTAAGCTTTAATATCGTTGTAAACATTTTTGATAGCTTAAAAAATGCTGATTGCTGAAACACTATGAGTGGAAAATAATGTGATTGTTAGCAAAAGATATGAACTATACCGCATAACAATATTATGATCTTATTCTAGCTAAAAAGCGTGGGAGATATGCATTTCTTCAATAAAAGCCTTTATTTTTCTCTTTTTTTATAATATTCAAATGCATCAAACAAAACTGATGCATCATTCTGGCTAAACATTAAAACCTTTTGGAGAGCAATTCTGATTTTACTCACTTATTTACAAGCAGCGACATGACAGAGTGACAACCAAGAGCTTCACCACTGAATCACTGGATCCCCTCACTGATGATTAATGCTGCACCTCATCGAGCTGACACACCGAGGTGAATAACACCGCCACCCACCACCAAAAACAGCCCAACTCTATAGAAAGAGAGCGCACTTTTCCGGGCTCTGCAACATTTCTCATCTGACACGGCAACATCGGAGCAGATTTGCAGCCGTTTTACCTTCACAGCAGCACCGTGCAGCTTACAAGATTGATTTAGTCCCACAGGTTGGTTGGCTCGCATAAAGCGAATCTATAAATACAACAGTGCAATTAATCAATAAACGCCAGGGCTATTAACCTGTCTATGGTGTACCTTAGCAGTGGGAAAGCTCTCACAGGAAGGACTGCAGCTGAGTGGATTAGCCACACTCCAGCAGCACAGGTGGAAGCTGCAGTTTGCAGATCCCTGAACAACGATTTTCCATTAACTTTATCGAGATGAGCGTTCCCGAATTCTTGGTTGAATTATCAAGAAATGTTGAAGTGAGTCTATGGCAGTGTATTAAAGCTAAATCATGTGGTGATCCTGAGGAGCATCAAAAGCTTCTTTGAAGCAGCTCCATCAAACCAAACCACGTGAATGACTCATCGACAGAGGTTACACAAACATGACAGGCTTCTGATGTCAGGATCTTGTGCTATAATCAGGAGCTGTACGGGGGAGAGGACACTTGAAGTGTTAACGTGCACTGTGCTCCGACGTCACAACATCATTTCTCTGCAAGAGGAAATTAAAGCTGAGATTAGATCGGAGATTTAATTATTTCAAGTCCAGGTCAGGATGTTTTCTATTAGCCAGTCGATCGACCAGAAGAGCATATGAGGGAAAGTATGGTTCTGGAGGTGAGCTAAACACACACGCACGCACACACACTCATGCAAAGAGAAAGTTCCAGAATAAGCCAGTGGTGAAAAGCAGACTTACTGTGGAGTTTTCTGGTAGGATGTTCCAGACGGTAGACTCATTGCTCATGGTCCAAGTCAACTAGATAGTCCCCCTGAGATAACACACACACACACACACACACACACACACACACACACACACACACACACACACACACACACACACACACACACACACACACACACACACACACACACAGGAAATGCCTGTTACTCGTGCTGTTCATCAGGTCACAAACTCAACCACCAAATGTTTTATCTGTGTAAATCCAGACATCTAATGCTTCCTCGTCATGCTGAAATCCTCCATTTTTACCACTGTTTCTGCATGTTTCCCACTTTAAATTTCCAGAATTTGAGGATTAGTTTCAAACTGTTCCTGACATCTAGGAACAGCTGCTTGTTATCAATCTGTTGTTTTTTAGACATGTTATTGCACAAAGCTTGTAGTTTTTATTTACATGAGTTTTTACTACAATCAGCAGTAGAGGAACCCCATGACATTTCTGCTCCAAGGTGAAGTAAACCAGTGATGCAAAAGGGAGCCTGAGTCTCCTCCCCTTCCGGTCGGGTCATGGGTCCCGGGAACAAAGTAAAAAATGAATGCAGGTGAACGGGGCAATAAAAACTATTTTCTAATCCACTTTGTCTTACGCCCTGAATCACACACATGTTGTACTTCAATTTAAATGAAAAGTAATGATGTGAGTTTCCACTATGTCATGTTATTTGAGATTTATTAGCTTGTAAATATTTATAATTAAAAAGACTACAAATCAGACTTCGCATAGATGACGTCACCACAGAATCTCCTCCCCCAGCATAGCTGCTACTTACCACATGGCCAGATTTATAGTGGCTTTCTCCACATTTAATGCTCCTTCTGTCATCCTGGTAGAAGGATTCAAAGCTCGCTAAACTAATCTCCTCCTCTTCTCCGTGTCTGGTTTGATGATGTCAATATGGTGAGACGAACATTTGTAGTCCTAAACGTCTTTCCACACAAAACCTAAAATGACTTTTGCCGCCGTTCAAAAATAAGCAATTTCTTGGCATCAAAATGTTTCTTTAAAATTCACGGACATCATATCTGAAATCCATGGCACATATCAAACGGGATCAGAGAATATCTTTCATGCTCTCATATTTCACGACTTAGGCTCCCTAATGTTAATGCCAATCAATGTAACAATTATACATTATGTTTCTGTTTCTACAGCTGTCATTTGTCATTTAGCAAATAAAAAACAAAGATATTCATGGCCAAAAGGCTGACCTCAAGGCTCAGTGATAAAGATGAAGCAAAAAATGATGTTACTTTAAATATAATTATTAAAAGAAAGTAATGCTTGCTTGAGCAGTTTTTACGTTTTAGAAAATTAAACATATGTTAGCATGTCGTTTTATGGTCTTTATGTTAATAAGAAAAACCCTAAAAGCCAACACCATATACACCATTCAAAGTCTGAGCAAAGGAACCTTGTTACAGTTGTTATTCTAAGTCCAAATAGCCAAAAGAACAGACATATCTCTCTGAAATGCGATAAACTGTGAAAAGAAGCAAAAGCGACTGATGTAGTGGGGCATGCAGACAGTTCAGAAAAATTCAGCCTGCAGCTTCTCTGCTTTGAACCATCTCCTTTAATTCTGTCAGACGGAGATGTTCTCCCTCACACACGCACGCAGAGCAACACAGCAGCTCTGATTAAACGCTGGTTCCAGTGCTACTGCCATACTTTTATCACACCCATTAATGCTGCTAGTGGTGCATCAAAACACCCACACACACACACACACACACACGGATAGAGCTACTCACCCTGCAAAGGAGAAGCAACATGCCAGCAGCATTCAGCCCCTCGCTTGCCTGCAAGTCACTGCAGCACTCAACTTTAGCTACCTTTAATCTACCATCTAGCTTCCCGCTGCCAGCCTGTTTAATTTCCAGCTTCCTACCATCCAAGCCTGAAAACTGTTACTGGAAACACATCAGGCTGTATGACCAGAATGCTTTCTCTTTGCAGTATACTGCTGCACCACATCCTGCTTTCTACCAGCTCAGTGGTCTTACCCTGATGGAGGGCAGTGTGCAGCAGCAGCACCAGCTCTGGATGAGTGTGTGTATGTGCGTGAGGCTCAGGAGTCTCTTCCTCAGCTCCCTCTCCGCATCCTCAGCCCACCCAGCCGACTGAGCCCGAGCAGCAGCGTTTCCCCTCAGGGTCGACCCACTGGTCTGGGAGCAACAGGAGGAAAGCGCTGCATGGCTGACGGGAGAAACACACACAGAGAGAGGAATGATTGTTTTATTACTGCACTATAAAAAAGCCTGCATAATGATCATTACTGGCGTTGGTTTAACAGTTATGACTGGGTAAATAAAAAACAAATGTTTTGAACTGATGTACTGAAAGGTAGTCATTAAACTTTGATGATCAGATTATAAAAAACAGAAATAAAAATTCAAAATGATGGGAGGAAATGCTGAAGCATAAGCAAACAGCAGGTTATGGTACCAGGGCTGCTCACTTTTGCTGTTTTCTAAACCCTGGAAATAACTCTGATTAAAGCAGATGGTGAGACACAGGTGTCCCGGTATTACTGGTCCCATCATGCATCACATTTCCATTTTATACCAGCAATCACACACGGCATACTGCTCCTGTTTAAAATCTTCTAACACTAATCATCTCAACACCACCATGCAAGACCAAAATATTGTGGTTTAGAGAAAAAAAAACTAAATGTTTGTTTAAGAAATGTGTTTCCGGTAAGAAAGCACCCTTTTCCTGGAGCCTAATAATAATAACAGGCATCGATTTATTTTTCTAAAAAGCGCTGATGGCTGTTTTAGTCAACACGTTATTTTCTAAAAGCATCTATAGGGGGGATGCAAACTCATTAATAAAACAAAGAAAGTGATTTAAAGGAACCATGATGATATTTAACAGGCGCCTCTGATTTCCTTCAGTCTGGAAGCAACGAGGGAGAGAAAGAGAGGGAGAGGGAAGCGGAGCTGCGCTCGCACAAAGCGGGCGCGCAGCGACGGCAGCACTCACCTACCCGGGCAGCCTGGTCCACACGGGAGCGGAGGGGCGAAGCCGACAGCGCTAAACACTTCTCTGGACACTTTAATGTTGGGCTTTAAAGCTAAAAGGATTTATGAATGAAACCCCGCCGTTTAAGACACGCCCACTACTCCGTCAGAAATGCACCACGTGACCCAGGGAGCGAGGTAGAGATGGAAAAAGGTTTCTGAAATTATCCCTGGAGCATCTGCTCCACACAGCAGGCGGACCAGAATGATTTTAGCAATTATTCTTAATATTTTACTATTTATCCTCCACTGTTTGGCTAATTTATTTGTGACATCCAGCCTCTTGATTGATGTGTTAGCATTACAGGAATATAAGTAAAAACAAACAAACAAGTGTTGTAAAATAGTTAAAAGGTTTAATGTTTGTTAAGTCAATCCTTTTCTCCATTCATTGATTGCTCCATGCGTTGCTGTTATTGCCAACGAAAGAGCTTTGGCGCCCTCTTGTGGACAAAGGTGCTGGTCAATTTAGGGAAATGAATACCTGCACAAACAGGTTCAAAAAGATTAAGAAGAAAAATCACATCTTAAGACAAACTTAATTCCCCCAAACTTTTCTAACATATACATGGGAATGATTTTTTAAAAATAATTTTCTAACTATTTACTTTATTGACATCACATCAAAGTAAACACTATTTCCTTTTGAAGAACAAATTTAGTTTATTTTTTTCAAATACAATCATAATTAATCTGGTTTATCTTTTTTATAGTTCTTTTTGGCAATACTGTAGACAACAGTTGGCTTTGTTGTGAAATATTCCTTCCCAATCCGGGAAAAGTATTTTCAAAATAAACTACTGTTGAATATTTTTAGAAGACTACCTTACCCAACTTCCTTAGCGCCACCGCAAAGCCTGCTGGGTAGGCTCCCAACGTCCTTGTCCTCCTCAGCGCACACCGACTGCCTGTTCACGCCAGGGTTTGGGAGTCTGTCATTCACTTACACTTGAATCCTGTAAAGCTTTCAGACATGCTGGCAGCCAGACTTCTCCGCCGGGCTCTCCCTGTGCTGAGGCAGACTCGTTCTTATGCCGAGGCCGCCTCCGGTGTCCCACAAATGTCCTTCACTTTTGCCTCTCCGACGCAGGTAAAGAATAGTCGTTCCTACCGAGGCTTCTCAGGCCCATTTAGCTTAGCGGCTAACTTACGTGTTATCCTCAAAATCCATTAATGTCTTCTGTATAGTTCTGTTGCAGAACAGAACCAACAGATAGTTTTGTTATATTTGCTGCGTATTTAATAACAGTCTAGACACCTGCGGGTTTGCTGTGTAGCTTGGTTAGCTTCCTTGCTAACCTGGCTGTCATTTAATGTTAAACTAAATCTTTTGCAAAGGAATGTAAATAAATAAAATTGATGTGCAACTTCTGTAAAAGGCTTACACATTTGTGTTCATTTTGAACAACCTTTGTTTTATTTTTAGGTGTTTAGGAAACCCTAAAGTTTCCATAAAGTGTGTTTAGTGTAGTGAACCTTAACCTTGAAGCTAATGTGTGAAACAACTGCACGTCTAACTTAACAAGATATTCAATTTGCATCACTTTCTGCTGGGGTTTGTATGTTGTGGAGCCTTTGATGGATGTTCTCAGAGAAGACAAACAACCTAAATCACCTAATAGTGATGGAATTCACCTCATACATGCTGGTGTTAAAGTTTTACTGTTTTTTTTAGTTGACAAATGTGCAAATATTGTCATTTTAAGTACTATAAATGGCTTGGCACAGCAAAAAGCCCACTCTTAACAGACTTTCATTAATCCTGTATTATAAGTTTCATTCTGTGGTTCTACTGAGGCAAAATTGCTCTACGTTAGTGTCCCATCAGTCACATTTTCTGTGTTTTTTCTCTCTCTCAGGTGTACTTCAGAGAGGCCAGTGTGAAGCAGGTGGATGTGCCCACACTTACTGGTGTATTCGGTATCCTTCCTGCCCACGTGCCCACCCTCCAGGTGCTCAGGCCCGGTGTTGTCACAGTCTTTAATGAGGATGGCTCCTCTGCTAAATACTTTGGTATGTTTATACTCTGCACGACACTATTCTTAATGTGTCTGTGTCATGATCTCCAGTTGAGTAAATATGCATCTGTGTGTGGACAAAAAGCCCCTTTAGCTGCTGAAAGTCTGTCGCTCAGTAAAGATGGAAGACCAAGTTTAAACTATCTGAATTCATAAAGCTTTGATTCACAATGCACGACATGTTTATTAAAGACAGTTAAAATGATCATATACTTGCACTGTGTGTGTGTGTATGTCTTGTACAGTGAGCAGTGGGTCAGTAACAGTCAACGCTGATTCTTCAGTGCAGCTGCTGGCTGAGGAGGCTGTTCCCCTTGATCAGCTAGACGTTACAGTGAGTAGAAGGTCCACTTCTTTACCCACCTGCTTGATAAATCTAGTCTGGAGGAACGTTGTTTGTCCGTTTTTGCAAACTCAGGAGGACTAGTTTGAGTCTTTTGAAATGGGTTTCTGTGTAAAGGCAGTCTTTTCTATTTGTAGTTGGCTCTTTTTTTTACATTGGTTTGAAAACATGGAGTTTAAGACGCAACATGCAAACTAACAGACCTTAGGGTCAATTAGCGAGTGAATTTCTGTCGTACTTAAACAATTAGCCTTTCGCCGGCCCCGCCCCCAGAACGGCTATTGTCCAATCACACATCATAGCAACCGTTACTATCCGACAGCTCCAAACAAAATGATGAAGCTAAGCCTAATTTACTACTAAGCATTAGCCTCGATAGTAGTCGTGTCTCCTTCGTTTCCCTTCAGAACCTCCTCATCGAGCTCAACCAGCAACAGCCAAGCATGAGTGCTCCCCCCGCCCGCTGGGTGGAGGTCCGCCTCCCAGACTATGCAAGACCCTTTTAGATAAGACACACCGTGCCGGCAAATCAGCGTAATATTACCTCAACCATGTGTCTTATAAACGCACATTAAGCCTTGGCGCAACAGCGGGTGGTGTCAAGATCACGTGATGAATTAATGCCGAGCTCCGGCCGGGAACTAAAAATGAAAGTAAACACGGGCATAAAAAGTTACATTTTATAAACAGACTCAGCTGAGATGATCAACTGAGCGATGCAGGGCGCCAGGAGCTTTTCTCCGTTAGAGCTGCCTGCAGCTCAGATCATCTGACATCTGACAGCTCACAGGGACACTGCATCGCCGCCATCGTTCCTCGGATCTACGCATCCCCGGACGCCGGACCTTCTCCCAAACTCCCAACTCCTTGTTCCCTGCTACGCTTCGCTCAGCGGAGCCGACACTAATGTATCCCTCCACTACATACTGTAACCCTTTTGCCTCGATCTGGATGATATTGAGGAAGAATTGCTCCAAATAATGTCGCTGACACGCATCTGTCTACTTCTTTCCATCACGGAAATCTGCGGAGCTGCAGTATTTGATCCACTTATTGTTGGAGTTGGCAACAGTAACTAAGGGGGGCGGGGCTCGGCGAAAGGTCAATTCTAATCTGAGGAAAGGCTTTATGCTAATTCAGTCTTGATTTAATTGTCAGCTTCTCATTATACAATTATTCTGGCAAGAATATGAAATTCTGAGTGGAGTTTTTACAGATCTTCGCTAGTTTATGCTGCAAATAACTAAAGAAGTTTAAATAATCCTATATTTTAGTATAAATGTCTGAGATATTGCTGAAAAAAAACCCTGTTACATTTTTGAGGTGGGAAGTTTTATTTATAATGGAATAAATCTGGAGTAACTGTGTCTACCTGTTAGTTCATCAGTTCAGTCGGAACTAGTTCTTTCTGAACTGAGGTTGTTCAATGAGCTATCTGCAACAGGTAAGACGTTAGCTCTTTGTAATCGTTCCGAACAAACCC
Source organism: Aphyosemion australe (assembly GCA_006937985.1). Classification (NCBI taxonomy): domain Eukaryota; kingdom Metazoa; phylum Chordata; class Actinopteri; order Cyprinodontiformes; family Nothobranchiidae; genus Aphyosemion; species Aphyosemion australe. The sequence continues at coordinate 801,459 of SSNS01000257.1, forward strand.
ACTTAAAACAACTTAACTGTCACTTTACTTGATTACTGTGTTGCTTATTGGTCTGATTTTTAAAAGATGTTTTTGTATAACTAAAGGTCTATCACAGTAATGAGCACAGGTGCGCGTGGTTCAGATCGTCACACATTTGAATAAACGTCTCATTACTGAGTGTGTGAGATAATTGGAACAACCTGTAAACATCTGGCAGAGCTAATGCGTATAGGCAGATGTTAAACAGTTTAATGAGATTTGTGTGATGTCATCCATGTTCAGGTTGTTGATTTCTGCAGTATTCTTCCTCCTCCTCCTCGTGATCTTTGAGAGCAGAAATCCTCTGAACCCCTCTCTGGTTGTGACTGGCCTGTCTGATTAGCTTCACCCAGCTACTGATTAGCCACTGACCCATTTGCAGCTGAACTTCAGTGGTAATTCATCCTTTAAATGTCGGCCATGTTAACGACTGGCTGCTTTTTTTTAATGCCCTCGCCTTAGAGGGATCTGTCCTCGGGCACGGCCACCGTTTCTGTTGAGTTGACACTGCAGCAGTAAATGAGTTAGCTGCCTTGTTTTGTCCTGGTTTTCATCCACTCTGTAGTAACAACGCACACAGGCCCACACTGTTAATAAGGAGGGAAAGGTCAGTCACTGTTGAGTTACAGCAGATGTGCCAAATCCCCACTGAGAGACCTTTAACTGCCAGCAATGTTTGGCATTTCTGGTTTCTAATCGCGACTGTGACAAATAGAGCTTTCTGAGCAAAGAGACGGTGGGGATTTTCTCTGCTGATCTCCGTCCTCACGCCTGCTCACACTGGCTCTTTCGGCTGTTAGCCTCTAAGACTTAAGAGCCTTACAAACATACTTGTATGTTAACAAATACTTGATTTTGCTTTTTACATCATTAACCTGATGTAAATTACAATAATTAGAATTAATTAGGTCACAAAGAGATCATCAAATAGGTCTCAGTTACTAGCGGATCATTATGATTTAGTGACTACGTGCTGCTCTGTGGTCACGTGGGGGGCAGCTATTAATACAGATGGACCAGGAAATTGTCTGGTGATCAGTTTAATTGGTCAGCAGCCAATGCAAAACTCAAAAATCAGATTTTCTTCCCCCCTCAGTGAATGCACCATTTCTAAGGAGCATAAATAATACCAGCATTTTTCCCCCAGCCTGTGAACTCAGAATCTCTAACAGCTAAATCGTAATTGTCACTTTTATCACAATTTGTTGGAATATGTTCTGTTGATTTAATCTCCTTGAGAAAAATCGGAACTGGACAGTAAATGTATCATCAGTTCAGAGCTGTAGAGGGATGGGGAGCTAATATTGGCCCTCAAACCCCAAATCGGTGCATCTTTAGGGGTTGATGTTGCACGGTCTGCTCCTGCTGCTTCGTGTGCAGGGAGAAGGAAAATAATAAGAAACTTGGAGCAAAAATACCTAAAAGCATTTTTTTGTGTAAAAAATCTCACCACATTACAGAAACAATAACTTTGTGGAACAGGGTTTAAATAAATGAAATGAATCGATCTGCAGCTGCACTAGAATCAATGAAACTCATCACGTCTGGTGGTTTTTAGCTTAGTTGGAGTTTTTCTAATCTCTGTTGCTTGTTTATTAATTTGTCCACCTTTAGGTAGCAAAGGCCAACCTGGAGAAGGCCCAGTCTGAACTGGTTGGTACGGCTGATGAGGCAGTGAGGGCAGAAGTTCAGATCAGCATAGAGGCCAACGAGGCCATCGTCAAGGCTCTGGAGTAAACCTGTGGTACGATCCTGCTGCTGCTGCATCACATCCTTCTAAAATACACTCAGAGTGTTTTCTAACGTGTTTCCTCTCCTCTTTAGGACATTTATTTTGTTGCTTTGAAGAAAATCGACTGTCCCCCGCTCAGACCTGTTGGTGTCCAGCAGTTTCCATTCTTTCTTTGTACAGTGGATGAACTTATCAATAAATTTATTTGGAATTAATTGATGGTGTTTTTTGTCATTGCTGTCTGCACAGTTAAAGGACAGCGACTCATATTATTAAATATTCGAATGTCTTTCTCCTGTTTCAAATTTTAGAAATTACTTGCTGGTGTAGTGACACTTCCTGCCACTTGATGGCAACATAGAGCCATTTCCCCCACCATATTCCACTTTTATTTTTAGGAAACATTAGAAACCATCACAAGACACTTCTTCATAACTTCACTTTAAACAGACAGATACTTTTTTGCTGCAATGTCATGTTTCACTTCATGCGTTTGGTTAAAGCCTTGCCCCACGTGGGTTGGAATTTAAGTGTGTTGTCTGGCAGGGTTCAGTTATTATGAATGATGACTTCACATCCTGGCAACAAAGCCAGGAAAAGTCCTCTGCTGCCCATTCTGTGGAAAACTGGGCCTTTCTCTTGTTTCGCTGCTGCAGATTTCAGCTCCCGTCTCACGTGGGTGCAGATTTCTGGCTGTCAGAACATGCACCACACATCTTAGATCATTACAAAGTTAAATCGTCTGGGTGCGATGGTTTTGATTATCAAATAGGCTTAGAAGTGTGCATGTTCACTGTGAAACTGCTGCATGTGTTACAAACAGGTGATGTTAAATGCTCAGGTTAGTTTTTATGCTGCTTGGATAGAAACTAAAATCTGTTTCAATATCTGGAAAAAGAAAAAGTCAACCCTTTTCTCACATCCTCCCCCCTGTTCTCCTTTCTAATCTCATCGTAACGTTTTGTCCTAACTACAAACTCTTAGACTTCACGGTTCGGCTTGCCTGGAGAAGTGTGAGTGACACTTGAGAGGAAAAAAATCATACAAAAGTTCTGCAAATAAACAAAACCACAACTTCTTGAATCTTTATGAGGATGTTGGAACAAGTGTGTTTCTGCTCTGTGATTTTTAATGTCACTGTTGGCAAAGAGCAGAAATGACTGTGTGATTTCCATCTGAGCATTCGTGTCAAGTCAAGTCTGTGGGATTTTTGTGGACTCAAGTTTAACTTAAGGAAGCTGATTTTTATTTTTAACATGTTCAAACTGGAAATGGGGTATTTTTAGTTTGTAAAAAGAGGAAGATTTAAATTTAAGTCGCCACATTTTTGTCTTTCTCAGCCATAACCCCAGTGATATAAATGTGTCATAATTGTGCTTTTGGGCTGGAGCGTCTAAGTGGAGCAAAGTGATATAAAAAGCAGTAAAAAGCCTCTTTGGTTGATAAAGGAGGATGAGTATCCAGAGAGAGCCCTTGCTGAAGAGCCATTTGCTGTTGTGTAAGGGCCTGTGATAATAAGTCGCTGTCTGTCCCTCATACACTGTAATTAAAAGATTGCACCGTCTGCACCCGGGTGTGAATAACATGATACGCTTTGTGACAATAGATGGTGTCATCAGTGAGTGGTACTCCACCACAGCGCCGCTCGCAGCTTTGGGGAAGCTTGTTGTGGTGCATTTATTGAGTCAAACGTGAAGAATAAAGGAGAGCAGCCCATGTGATTCATGGGTTTAGGGTGATGTCACCACTGAACCAACTAAATTGATTATTGATTTTTTCCTGTTTGTCATCAGGTGTTCATGCAGCAACGCTTCAGGCTTTAAAGATAAAAGGACAGATCAGGAAATAATGAATTCAACCAATGAGACGCTCTGTTTTGGTTGCATATTTCACACGTTTAGACTGATTTTTGTGGTTATGAATTGGGATTAAATCTGATGCGAGTTCACACCTCTTTGAAAGTTTTACAAATTCCAACAAGCTAAATTCATATGTGACATGGTGAGCATCCTGTCACTATCCCGATTGATCATGCGCCCTGGCTGCTTGGTCACAGGGATATCCCTTTGGCTGACTGGTTAGCGTGTGTGACTCTCACCTGGGAGTCTGAGGTTCAAATCCCGCCCGGGCCCTCGGTTTGTCCACCTTGCCAAACCTACAACAACTAGAGATGCACTTGACCAGCAAACACCATCTGAACAAACACCAATGTAAATGACATCTGTGGAAAACCAAGCTATGAATCTGGAATCTTTTAATTTACTGGACATGTTTGGGTAACATCTCCAGCTCTAAAATCACCTAATAAAGCACAGTCTGCTTCTTTTTTTATTTTTTGCATGAAACAGGTCAATTTTCTTTCTCCACAGTTCAAAAATGTTGTTAATACATAGATATTATCTGGGTATTTATGGGAAAATGGTCAAAATTCCTATAAACACACTCCTTAGCTCATGGAAATCATTCCCAAAAAGGCTGGATCCACTCCATATTAACCCCTATGGATAGGGAATGGCATGTGTAGGCCAAATGTGTTTTTTCACAATCAGTGACATCCTTGAAGCAATATCTGTGTTTTTAAAGCCATACTATGCAACTTTTTAATATTTTTAAATAATTTTCTTCATCCAGTTTGTGCTAAAATGACAATTTACAGGTTAATGAAATGTCACTCAGACCCCCACCACCCTCTGTACCCAGAATACCACACTTGCAACTTCAGAGTGGCGACCGGCCACCTGTTGGACTTAGAAAAACTGAGCTCACATACCTGGCGCTGCAGTCTGCTTCCAGCATGTTTTAGATCATGAACACAGCTGATTTAGTGATGAACCGCTCCTGTAGATACTAATGAAGGCTGAGGAGACATTTCAGCAGTTAGATTAAGGTGTTAAAAAGACAAATGCGCAGCAAGGAGAGAAGTTTCACTTTTGCTTTCACCAACGGACACTAGGGGGTGCTATAGGCAAGCCAAAACTGCATTGAATCCCTTTAAAGACAATCTAACCATAGGCCAAACACACTTCCACTTAGGGGCTGTTTTTAATGGAGAAATAATGCAATAAAGTTTTTATTTTTCAAATCTAGTCTTGAAATTGGTATTTCTCCTGTAGTGTGTTTGTGTATTATAATTCTTTGCTTGTGTCATGTTACAGGTGTACACAGGTTCACGTGGGCCTGTTTGTGCATCCTGATGCTGACTGAAGTTCACTCCCATCTTTGTTTTTTTTTTTTGGAAAATCACACAGTAAATGTTCAAAAGCTTTGTCAGAATGATAAAGCAGTCATGACAAAAGATGTTTTATAGAACTAAATAATCTAAACTCTTCTGTGGGATTCTTCTGTTTGTAAAAATCAAGAGCAAATGTGAACGACTGATTTAAACATTTATAAAGGTTCTTCTAAAGAATACTGGCTCCAATGTAGAACAAAAGCTTCTTTCTGTGGAATAAAGGCAACATACTAGAAATCAAACATTTTCATCATGAGTTTGTATTTCAGCCTCAACAGATTAAAAAGCTGTAGGTCTTCCATACCATTTTCAGGTATATGTTCTCTCTATTATTAGTGGTAGAAATGCCATAAACACTGATAAATATCTATTAAATCAAATAGAACACAATGAGCTACAAACTCATTCTAAAACATCTGCATGAACAGCTGTCTGACTAATCAACATGTATGCTGCTAAAGTCATTAACCAGACCAGTAGTCTGAGGATGGAGCTGTTTTAGTCATCTAATAAAGATCAGAGTCTTTACTGTTGTGTGAAGATGAAACGATGATGTGAGGGAGGCTGAGATTTCTGCCTGAACATGTGCAGCAGGACAGAAGAGCAATAAAATGAATCACAGAGAATGAAGGCATTTTCTTTATGTGCTGGCAGAGGCTCCATCATGACACACGCTGGCTGTGAGAGCGTGAAACTCTCCCGTATGCCTTCAAAACATTTCGATGACGGCCTTACTCATCAGGCAGAGATGGAGTGACTTTAGCTTCACGACAGGGCGGACACTCAAAACCCCCTCTCTCCAGCTGGTTTACATCAGCGCTGTTATTAGCCTCATTGGACACACTTGTTGACCTTTCACTCTAGGATCCAAGCAGCTGGGAGACCTGTGAATTTACCCGTCATGACTGGGACAAATCAATTTGTCTAACAGCTGAAAAACAGAGGAGTGACAGGTGACACACTAACCGACGCGGCGTGACTCACAGAACATTGAATTCTCATTCCTCAAACTGGAACTCTGATTTACTGGAAAGCTCCGAGCTGTTTGGATGAAAAACCACAATAGGCTGACACATTTGTTTGTCTTGCTCGTCCTGTTCTGCGCAGCCTTATGCAACGTTGGAATTGCGTTTTGCGGAAAATACATTTTCCAGGGCAGGTGGCGAGCTGCAGGATATTAGGAGTGCCTGATGTGTGAAGGCAAATAAGAGACCTGAGCAGGAGGAAATTAAAGGTTTGGAAAATATAAATGCTCTCAGCGATGAGCCAGCCATGACTTTGAGGGTGGCAATTTTCCACAAACCAATGTGTTCCAAAATTACACACACGCATGATCCAGTGGGCAAAATTATCCACCCTGGAACTTCATTACATGTGGATGCGACGTGGTTCAGCTACATAAACAGGCTGTGGTGATGTTTTCTTGTGTGTGAAAACGACAAATTTTCACCTGGTGGAAGCGGTCAAGCGTGGTTAAGTGTGCGTGAGGGGGGCAGGTGGAGGTTTTACAGAGAGGCATCTAGGGAGCTGATTGAAGTGCTGACCTTTAGTGGGGCTGTGCAAAGAGGGGGCCTGCAGACTCTCAGTCAGCTGTCAGATACTGCATCCAGCCTGGTGGTGGGAGTAGGGCCCTGACACCAGCCTCCCACGGCTCTGCCCTGTTTGTGTCATCCATCTCTCCGTTCTTACAGCCCTCCGTTCCACGGTAACACCCACCCATCCACCTGCCAAACACAAAAGAGCCAGACAGCCGCAGAAAAAATACTCAAACATCAACACAAACACATTTTAAAGCCGTGCCAGCTAGGTAACATTTCCACAAATAGCGGTGTGGGCATTGGGGAGAGAAATCACAAAGCCACAAGCAGCCTGCTGTAGGGGTGAGATAATCAGCTTTGTGGTAACAGCAAATGGCCCCCTGAGTGGCAAGGCAGGTAATCGTTGGACTGAGTGCTTCTGTGGGAGAGGAGGAAAAGTGCTTTTCCATCCTTCTACGCGAGTGTCGGTGAATATTCAGGCAGAAAATGAGCAGCCAACTCAAATATGTGCAATTACACAAGAGCTAGGAATGGTTAGCGGCTTCTGCTGTGCCACCAGATGCTGTCGGCACCAAAATAAGGATGAAAAAAATGGAAGCCAGGGAACATGAGGCTGCTCTTATAAGCTTTAGCAGCAAAATGCAAAAAAATAGGCAGAAAGGGAACAAAACCCTTCACGAGGGGCACATTTGTATGCATTTTTCCCCAAAAAAGTTCTTATTTGAAAAATACACAGGTTATTAGAAAAGACAGCTTGTGTGCAATGGCGCACAGTCGCACACACTGTGAAGATACATCTTGGATGCAGGATTGATAATAAAAGTGGAAAGGAGTTGAAAGATAAGAAAATAAGTAAAAAAAAAACACTTTATTTTGTTCAAACATGGACTTTCTAATAAGCAGCTGCCTGATTTAAATTAAATAAATGTCCGTTTCTGATAAGTAAAATGAGCCTGATAGCTTTGTGCCAGGCCTGTGAGACGGATGTACAGCGTGATCTCTGGCCCAGACAGATGAGTGAATGATGGCTCTTTCCCTTTCACTTTGTGGCTGTTTGACATTCCAGTCGGAGGTGCCACAGGGGCGTGCTCCAGCAGCAGGGTGGGACCCATCATGTGTGTACAGTATGTACAGTGTGATTTTTGGAATCATAAATATTTGTGTGAGGATGCAAACATGACTCAAAATGTTCAGATTGTGCAGAGAGAAAGGAGAGGTCTCAAAATCTGTGTCAAAGGTCAAAGCCAAGCTCATGCGTGCGTCAGTTCAGTTGGTGACCTTGCTGACGTCGATGTTCAGCTGTGGCTAGACATTCACCATGGTGCCACTAAGAGTTCAAATAAACAAGACTTGGTGCTGTCAACAAATGAAGTGATAAAGAGCGATCTGGAGATGCTGCTTCACATAGTTTGGCACCACGACGCAGACGGGAGGAACCGTAGCCACGTGTCTCGCTCTTTGTGTAAGTGTCACAAAAACAGCCCCTGCAGGGGGTGGAGGAGGCACATGAGCTGGTGTGAAGCTACCAGTCATACCAGGTGAGTCTGCTGCAGAAGCTTCACATGGACCAATCAGTGACAGGTTGTCCAAATGCGCCAGAGCTCCTTTATGGGATAAGTCAGCTCTCCGGAGAATGCAATTTTCCTATCTGAGAGGGCGCACGGACTTTCCGTTCTCCTCCGTTCACATCAGTCAGTCCCATGTGATCTTTCCATCAGGCTGTGTGTGTGTGTGTGTGTGTGTGTGTGTGTGTGTGTGTGTGTGTGTGTGTGTGTGTGTGTGTGTGTGTGTGTGTGTGTGTGTGTTTCCTACCACCTGGGGCTGTTTCACGTGCCTTTTCCTACAGCTTGTCTGTAGCTGGATTGAGTTGATCTGCTCCCCCCCTTTTTTCCGAAACACATTCTGAATGTGCCTGGGCATGAGATAACGTATTCACACACACACACACAGACACACACACACACACACACACACACACACACACACACACACACACACACATACACTCATTGAGGTGAAAACACAATTTTTGTCCGTTTTTAATTGCATGGTTAGCACAGGTAAGGGCGCTGTTGTGCGTCTGCGTGTGTGTACTTGTGTACATGTGCTCGATCATGCCGAAAAGAGGAATTGAGACGGTGTGTAAATAACGCCAGAGGAGCACCTCCTGCTCGCCTTCCTTCCTCTTGTGTTGAAACCTCCGTGTCATTGTAAGTCTTCTGCCACCTGTGCTGTTTTGAAACTTTCCAACTGACAGACAACTTCTTGAAATTTTGCTGATGGTGTGTTTTCCCTAAAGCTGCTATACTGAGAAAATAACCCTGTAAATTACGATGTCACTCCACGAAATATAATCTGACCTCATTTCCATGCAGACTCTTGTAACAGCGTCTTACGGCAGCCCGTTTGTCAGAGTTCACAAGTATGTCGATAGAAACGATAGAAAATGTGAAACGTGTAGAATGAACATATAGGTCTACTATAAAAGACGATAGAAAACCTGCTATCTTTTCACAATTTGTCATGTACTTCTACAGTATATTAAAAGTGCCATGTCATGCATCTCCACAGGTCAGAATGCTCATATCCTCAGAAACTGTGTTTTAGAGAAACAAGCGACCGACAGAAAATAAAACTGAGATTTTGCGAAAGCGTGACACTCTCTAATCTGTACGATTCCAGTTATCATCTTGCTGGGTGGTGCTATTTTTTTCCCTGCATCTAAAGTTGACCATGAACTTTTGGTGGCTTCGTAGTCACAAGTTGGAAAATATTTCAACAATGTAGTTTCCACCTCTGAGACAGCTCAAAGGAGACAGCTTCCTCGCATGTGGCCTCCTTCCTGCAGTTGTGACTCTCAGCTGAACATAATGAAAGGACTTCAGTAGTAAATGAGTAATGAAGAGTATAAATAGTTTGTGCTTCAAATTAGGCACGATCCACGTAGTTTCCCTCCTCTTTAAGGTCTACCTGCCACCACCAGCTACCCTCTCTCTCCCAAAACCCTCCAAATTATTCCTCCCCCATCTTGGATTTTCCAGCTTCTCAACATTCGGACAGCACAGTGACGGCAATGACTCAGAATCAAATGTCCCACGTAATAATATTATTATGTGCAGAGGTCACTTACGCCACAGAACTCTAATCCTCCCATTTTCACTCTCCTGCGCCAACAAAACACACACACACACCTCTGCTTGTGACGAGCGTGTTGCGACACACGGCCTATGTAACAAATAGCTGTTATTGCATTAACGTGTTCATGAGTTCAGCTGAGGTCAGACATGCTCTGAATGTGGTCACCAACTGATTCCACTGGTGGAGGGCTGCGAGATGAGTCGGCTCCGTGATGACATCAAATAGCGGGCCAAAGAGCTTCTTAAACAGTTCTGAAAAGGTCAGATAGATGGATTCCAGGCTAGAATCACTTCTGCGTATATTTGTGGTCCACAAGCCGTGTCAGCATGCAGCCAAAAACAGAACACGAGTCTGAAAGGTTCACCTCGATATCACACATTCAGCTGCACGATGAAGGAAATCTGGAGGCTGCTAACAAGCCAGTATGACAGGAGAAACATCAGGTTCTGTCTAAAGATAAAAACTAACTACCAACTATGTGGGAGCTGACTGAATAATATGTCCTGTCACTTTTGTTCAGTTTAAAGACAAGGCTAATTCATCATAGCTAAATGTTATTTTAGATTAGGGTTGATAACTTTCTGTGTGTGTGGGTGGGGGGGGGGGGGGGGGGGGGGGGGGGGGGGGGGGGGGGGGGTGCACATGTGCATGCATGTGTGTGTGAGTGCTTAACTATCCTGATATATCCAAATCATTGTAAGACCACACATCTGCAATTTGTAGTTTTTCCTGCATGGCATGAATCTAGCATGTTATACTCATGGGTTCATTTCTCCACTGACATTTTTACGTTTAACAGTAGGGAAAGCACAGGTGTATTAATGCATTTTTTTTCCACTCCTGCAGTGGTAAAAACCCAAACCCAACTTTGAGTGTCAATCTTACCCCAATCATGTATATTTATACCTTTTATCCACTGATGAATCATTGGTGGAACCATGGAAAATGTTGGTCTCGTACCAACATTTACCTTCTAATTCAGAACTGGTGGTAGATCACAGAACGTACGACTTCTGACCCATGTGTGATGAATCATCTTGTTTGGATTAAAGCTAAACATACAAGCAAAATAAGTTCTTAACATTATTTCGGGAAAAGGAACCTTTCATGAAGGCATGCTACACAAGCCCATCACTATCTCAGTCTGACAACGATCTCCAAAGGCTCACATGAAGAGAAACTAAATATTATGTTAGTGCAAAACCACAACTCAAGAGCTAATGATTGATTTACTAGCAGCAGTTCATGAGTCGAGACTGTTGCTATTATAGCAAACATTTATAATAAAGTTATCAGCGAGGTGGACCAAAGTGAGACGGCCATGTTTGTTCTCTCAAAGAGAGTCAGAACATTTGGGAACAGAGGCCAAAGAGATGTAAAAACACTAGATGAAGATGGATTTGAATGATTATTTCCAGGTTTATTAGAATACTGAGCATCCTAAGTGGAAACATCCTACAGTGTTACATATGTCTGACAAATATTTCACACCCACAGACAGCAGAGGCCTAAATTAGCCTGATCTGCCAGCGATATTGCTTGAGAGCACATTCAGTTTATAACACGCCATGTACCAGTCAACTCCTGCCTCCGCCTCCATTTGTAGTCTCAATTTACCCTTTAAACTGCCTCTGAACTTGACACATCACAGCCAGCCCACCATGCAATGTGTCTGATTATGTAAAATTCTCATCCCCGTCCTCGGTGTTGTGTGACAAACACACTAGTGGAGGCTTCATAAACACATCCTTAACAAGCAGTCAACACCAGACACGTCATCTGGTACAGCAGAAATAGACACAACTGACTAATTAACTGTGAACTCATATTTGGCTGACTGGCTATATCAAGTAACATCAAAGAAAGACTGGAACATGACTAAACATAGACAAGACCAACGCTCGGTGGAGAGAGATTGGTTAGCTGGTTGTTTTATTCAGTTCTGTTGGTGAAGACAACACAACAGCACATGGACGACAATCGCTGGTCAGTGTTTTACAGAGGATGTTCAACATGTTTGAATATAAATACTAATACACCGAAGTTAACATGATTATATTTGTTAGAAAACTTTTAAAGTTTTTTTTAGCAAACTAACAAACAGTAACTCTGCTTCAAGATCCCCCATGATGATGGAGCGTCCCACCTCATCCCTGATGATGTACCCAGCTTCCCTACAGATGAAGCCCATTTCAGCTGCTTGTACCGTATACATGAGCTAGCCTAGCAAGCCATCCTATATATGTGAATATATAGTCTGACCATGACCCAAAGACAGAGCTTAGTCATGGAGCAGAATCTAAGGTTGTGTATGAAACTGTCTCCACATGCTATTGGACAATAAACAATGTCACATACTCACCACTACAGATGTCAGTCAACAGGGCAGTTCACCACACACCGTCGAAGAAAACGCAAATACATTATTTTTCTAAATAACGGACTTTAAGGCTTTGAAAATCACACTAGGAAATAACATTCATGGACTCACCGATCTTGTCTCACAACGGGGAAGGCTGTTGTTGTTTTAACGTCCGGGAATCAGCAGAGGACATCTCGGTTAGTTCAAGCTAACCGTTAGCATTAGCAACACCACCACACAGCAGAAGCTCCTCCTGGCTTGTGTTATTTGATTTCCAGTCAAAAAGTAGAAACAGGAACAAAGTTAAATCTAGATGTATAAAACAAACCTCCAGGAGGTGATACACCACCATCAATCCCCCAAACTAAACGAGAAATTTGGTGTTTTTTTGAGTCCACTGAAGCTTGACACACAGGTCCACAAGTTTTAATAAGTTTTTCTAAGAAATTATGATGCTGGATGTACCTGTTGTTTTACAAATAGAAAAAAATGTCAATGCTCATTTGCAGGATAATGTAAATCCCAAATACCTAATGGTGCAACTTAGCCTCAAAATCCCACAGGTTTGTTTGTTTAGTTTAACAATCCATGCTCAAAATGAATGTTTATATAACTGATGTTGATTAGTGGCTGTTTTGACAAGGACTGTACCAACACTAGTTGAGGAAATGCAACCAATGAAAATATGAAACTCTTAATTATGTGTTTTTTTTAGCACACAACCCCCACTTTGTGTGTCAGTCTCACATCTAAATTGTATTTTTATACCTTTGAACCACAGCTGAATCATGAGTAAAGAACCATGGAACATGTTGGTCTCATATTAGATTTTTCCTCATGGGAAACAGCGGATTAACACCTCCAGCACTCCTACCTCCCGCTCTCGACGTTTAGGGGCTAAGTCGGTTGTGTTAAAGGTCCACGTCGTGATTCAGCAGAATTTTCAACAACGCTCTCATCCAAGTGACTATATGAGTGTCAGTGTGAGATGAAGCGAAACACCAAATGCCCACTTACTGAAACTGAAGCTTTGCGTGTATTTGGACACAAGTTTGAAATTCTCAACATTTAGCTTGGCTTTTTTTCGTGTTGAAGAGATTTCTAAGTGCGTAGATGGGAGTGGAGCTGGAACACCACAGGAAAGACTGTCTGGGTAATACACTGGATTAAAGCGAAGCCTTGTTTTTGATCATTAGTCACACACATACAAGGGGTCAGTGCAGCCTTCCCTGTGTGACTCACTTTTGCTTCTCAGTCGTCCACCCATTCTCGGTAAATATTTAACCACACGTCACTGGTGGCATTCCTAATTTGTTATTCTCTAATCGACTTTGACACTTCATTTGTTTTAGCGCTATTTTCTTCAAGTGGTATAAAATTAGCTAGGAGCAGAAGGTCAGGTTCATTTGCTTGGTTATTGTTATTGGTTTTTGTTTTCAGGAGGAACTCTGAATGGAGGATTCCCTGATTCAAACGGTTATGAAACGTGTTTTCACTGAACACAAAGTCCACTGGACCTCCGTTTTATGGAATTACTGCTGTTATCGTAGAACACACACACACACACACACTGGCAAGAGAGTGTGTGTGGAGGGGGGCAGAGAAGGAGTGGAAATAAAAAGCGGGGGCGTTAGAGTAGTGAGGGACAGAGAGAGGGAAAGATAAGAGGGGAAGGGGGCGGTAGAGCCAGAGGGAGACAGGAATGGATGACGTCATCAGTGGGGACGGAGGGCTATTTTAAGAATGTAATAGGGGGAAGGCTGCTGCGCTCTCCTCTGGGCTGACGTCATGGATGAGATCAGCTCAGCACGACCTGCCACCTCGATCATGTGACCAATAATGACCTTCCCTGTTGATAATTAGATTACTCCATGTCTGCTGCAGAGCACAGACCTGCTGGGGGGGGGGGTTATCTGCAAAACCAAAAAAGCAAAACAGTAAAACAAAAAAGTGCTTTGCAGCCGAGAGAAAACTAATTAGAAAGAGTGTGAATGCAAGGGTGGAGTACAGAGAGACAACAGGAGACTTTTACAACAGAGGAGCACCAGCCAAGATTGAATTAGCCTGCAGCTTTGGCTCCCCCAAAGCCTGGGACGGAGGAGGATTAGCGGGCTGGGATTCTGGAGTGTGTGTGGGAGTATGTGGAAGTTTTCAACTGTGTGGGTGGAGAGCAGGGCGATTTGGCAAGTTCTGAACTTGCTTGCACTAACAAAGGAAATGCCTGCATCTGGAATTCATCACCAGCGTGTACTGTATACACACATACACATACAGGGCTGTTATCTCCCATCTGTTGTCTAGCAGTGCAAAACTGCTGGGAGTAGTGGTGCACAGCATAACAAGTTGCCAGTAAGCTGATTTGGTGTCACCTTATTCCATGCTGACCTCAAAGAGCAGCATTTTTTACTACTGATAGTACTTAGTGAATGGGAGGAGGCATTGCAAAAGTCATATCTTTGTTTTACCAAAAGAGATACGCAATAAGTCCATTCTGTGTTGCCAAAACCACCTACCCAGCCACCCACACTTCCTGCCCTCAGTCTCTCTCTCCTCCATCTTCTCCTCTCTCCACTTTGTTCTGCTCCGTTCTATTTTCTACTCTCCACGCTGACACCTAACCTTCGTCGGACCACCGTGGGCCGTCAAACAGACAAATAAACAAACACAGAGCTAGCACCCTCCCAGCTCGGTCGACTTTCACAGCTACAAAGGCTCTCATCGTGGTCGGCTTGTGTCCTGTGGGTGGATTTCATTAGCTTTTTTAGCACATTCAGCCCAGTTCCAGGCTGTCCTATTGTGGGCCTTTTTTAGTGTGAGCAGACCAGCTCAGTAAAAGGCAGCAATTATCAGGTCCATTTTACGGGGGTGTTGTAGTTACACCACTTGGAATAAGGCTGTGCAGTGAGTGGTTTGCAAGCTCCAGATCAGGGCTTTTGGGAGCACACTGTGGCACAACTAGCATCCTGTGAGCAGCGCGGCGTCACGACACAGACTGTGAGCAAGACAAATGTTTCGCTGCACATGCACAGAATATGGAGCACCGTGTGAAAAATCCTGTTACAAACGTGATAGGCCAAGGCACAATGGTACATTGTCTTCACACAGGATGCACATGGAGACTCAAATCATCGTGATTAAGATAGGAAATACAATTTTTTATGTTTAAGGGGAACAAATAGCTTTATTTATGATCAATCTTTTGCGATATATGAAACAGTTTGATTGAAATGAAGTGTTTGGAAGATTTGGCTCAATCACTGGAGCGGTTTCCACCCAAACTCCTAACACCACCACGCCTCACGCTTCGCTAAACCGCTAAACGTCTCCCTGTTGCTTCATAATCACAAAAACAGACACTTTTATTCTAAGTTCAACCAATGCCCGTGCAAAAACTGTACACTACGATCATGCAAAACACCACACCAAAGAGTGAGGTCTGACGACTCACTTGGCACTGAGACCGTTTTACCTTCCACTGAGGAATGTGTTGGCTAAGATTTGAAGTGACTAACATGTTTTAAATTTTATATAAAAAAGCCACAAAGCCTACTCATGCATAAACACTACATGCCATCTGAGGAGAATGGTTGTGACATATCTGGCTGGGATCCAGCGTGTTCCCGGAAACAGTCGGGTCTACAGATGTTACCGGGTTCATTCATTACTCACTGACTCAGCAGCAACTGAAAACATGCTCTTTACTGTATGCGCTCAAGTGTCCCCGGTGATCTTCGTGTTTTGAACGTGAGATGAAGTATTAGTCCCCTGAGAAGTTTCGATCCAAAAGTTTCCCATAGAAAAGAGTCAGAGGAATGTCGTGACTCGCGTTGCAGTTCTGGAGACAAAAGGGGGCCTGGTTTGAAATGTTCCTGGCTTGGATGTTCAGTTACTGTAAGCTGTGACTGTGACTAAACCGTAGTCTGAAGTGACACGTTCTTTTCTTGTCCACTGTTATCACATGTTTTTGACAATTTCGCTCCCCTTTTCTTTCTTTCTTTTTCTGACACTCACTCCGGCACGTTGTCTGCCTCGGCGTTTTAAAGCTGCCGAGCTCGAGATGTGTCATCGATCATCTGTGCTGTGAGCCGAGAGGGCGAACGGGCTGCACTTCAAACGGGACGCCTTCTGCAGGTGTGGGATCAGAGGCCCCCGTCCACACTGAGATCCTCTCTCCTCTGCAGTCATGTGACAATTCTTTTAAAAAATCATCTTTTTCAGCTTTGTACAGTATCTTGTGTTCTTTTGTGTTCTGTTCTAAAGATGTAACACTTTTGTTTCACACCACATTTGCTACTACTTGCTACTATTATGACCAGGCATCTTTGGGTTATGTAATGACTGTCCTGAGGCAAAGAAAGATTCTCCTCTAAATACACATTTTGTTTTAGTTCATATTAAAGCATTTTTGTTTGATTTCGACAGATTTCATGTGTGTATCTTATTTAACATATTGTTTTTTATGTTGTTTGTCACAAGGCTTCTAAGAAACAATTCCCTCATTTGTACCTTAAAATACCAAAAACAACCTTTATGAACATCTGCTTTCTGATTGTTGGGCCAGATTCCTGCTTGTGATGATATATTTATGAATGAATGATGAAGCATATGTCACTGGGACTTTAATAGTGAATGTAACTTACAGAACTTATGCTGATGGGACTTTCTCTGAATCCGATACTAGAAAGCCGTGTGACATTATGACTCAAACACACACACCAAACTCGGTAAAAGTGCAGAACGCTCTGTTCAGAAGGAAGCAGCCTACAAGCTCTGCACAGACTTTTTTGTGGCTGAGTGACTTTTTGAGATGAAACACTCAACTAGAAAAATCAACAGTGGATCTGTTGATTTTTAAAAGATGCCTTAAAGGAAAAAGGGGAAATTTGTGACTCATACTTTCAAAAATAGATGCCGTTCATACTTTTTTATCATGTGATTCTTAAGTGTAACAATCAGAACATTGATGCGCCATGTTTGTTGGTTTTTTATTCAAAAGGGTCTTCTCATTCTCTTATGTTCCGTACTTTCCCCTCTGTCCTCCACCCTTCTGCTTCTGACCCTGAAACTGATCCCAGCTATTGAAGGATGTCTCAATTCCTAAAATACATTTAGAGATATAAGCAAAGCTGCATATCTCTGTCCTCTGCAGAATCCAGATTTATCATGATTGCACTTTCTGAACTGAATATAAGTTGTCTTTCACCCTTACAATCATTTATAGCATTTTTCAATTTATTATGCTATATTATTCTCCCCGTTGTATCTTAATTTCAATTCATGTAATCTAAAAGTCCTTTAACTGTATGCAGGAGCTTTATTTTTAAGACCAGATTATCTTCAATCATTTGCTCATTACCTTCATTTATTCTGATAAGTCTCATTAAGTCTCATCGCCAAGATAGACCAAACTACATTTTATTTTCTAAATAAATATGGTTCCAGTATAAGTAAAATAACTGTAAAACTAATATTTCAAATGAATGTGCCAGAGCAGGTTAAAGTGGTTAAAACTGTTTTAAAGAGACCGTGTGTAGTTTCCTGGTGACAGGGGGCAGTATGTACATATCAGGGTAATTTTACACCATATAGCCGTGACTATCGCTAGTTTAAAAAAACATTACGGTAAATGTTACCTGTCGAGCAGAAAGCATGCGAATAGGCGTGACTCCTCAGACTTTGATAGTCCTTCAGTTAATTGACCTTTCGCCGAGCCCCGCCCCCCTTAGTTACTGTTGCCAAGTCCGACAATAAGTGGATCAAATACTGCAGCTCCGCAGATTTCCGCGATGGAAAGAAGTAGACAGATGCGTGTCAGCGACATTTTTTGGAGCAATTCCTCCTCAATATCATCCAGATCGAGGCAAAAAGGGTTACAGTATGCAGTGGAGGGATATATTAGTGTCGGCTCCGCTGAGCGAAGCGTAGCAGGGAACAAGGAGTTGGGAGTTTCGGGAGAAGGCGGCTTCCGGGATCACGTGGATCGGTGAGCGATGCGGTGTCCCTGTGAGCTGTCAGATGTCTGTCAGCTGTCAGATGATCTGAGCTGCAAGCAGCTCTAAAAGCTCCCGGTGCTCTGCATCGCTCCAGTTTATCATCTCAGCTGGTTCTGTTAACAAAAAGAAACTTAAGCCCATTTTCAATATAGTTCCCGGCCGGAGCTCGGCATTAATTCATCACATGATTATGACACCACCCGCTGTTGTGCCAATAGGCTATATGTGCGTTTATAAGACACACGGTTGAGGTAATATTACACTGATTTGCCGGCACGGTGTGTCTTATCTAAAAGGGTCTTGGATAGTCTGGGAGGCACTCATGCTTGGCTGTTGCTGGTTGAGCTCGATGAGGAGGTTCTGAAGGGAAACGAAGGAGACACGACTACTATCGAGGCTAATGCTTAGTATAAATTAGGCTTAGCTTCATCATTTTGTTTGGAGTTGTCGGATAGTAACGGTTGCTATGATGTGTGATTGGACAATAGCCGTTCTGGGGGCGGGGCCAGCGAAAGGCTAATTCCATCGAGAGAATGCAATGCTGATGCTAGTTTTCTGGTGGGGTAGGTTCCAGATCTGATCGGGGTCCTGCGCCTGCCGATGATGTCACACTACGGCAATATCACTCGCTCAAAATATATTGCATCTCTTTTTCCATTATGTTCTTTCACAAAGGTTTTGGAAAGAGTTTAACAGTTTTGACATTAAATTCATGTTTCTTACCGTCTAAATGTTTTTGAATGTGGTAACATAGCTTACGTAAGTCGTACATCCAGCCAGTCATCTAGTGTGATGTCATCGGCAGGTGCAGGACCCCGAGCCGGCTCACGTAGAAGGAAACATGGGCTGTGTCCAAATCCAGGGGTTGCGTGCTCATGAGTTCGGATTTTAAGACCAGTGACGTCACAGCGCCGCGTCGAAGACCGTCCAAATTCCAAGAATGCTAAGAATGCGGTCTTGAAATGCGTTCTTCTTTTCCCCGATTTTGAGAACGGGTGCGGTGTAGTCTCCGTGGTCTCCTCACCTCCATAATTCCCGTGATGCACTGCGGGATTGATTTCTGTAGAAACGGGACGCACAGCAGTAGAGCAGCAGGACGACTAGTTTATTCAAATCTGACTGTAGAAAAAGTAAAAGCCTGAAGTGGTTGTGTTTTTAGGCGTTTCCCATTCTCATTAGGCCTGTAATGTGCGTTTGTATTCTTGTTCGTCATTACAGTTCATAAAATTGGTAAATCATACATCATGAAATAAATTATACAATTAACCGTGAATAATCCAGCATCGTGGATCCATATTTTATAATAGATTTTCTTTAAGCAGTTGCTAGGTGACAGGAGTAGGGGCGGGACTTTTATTTAAGGCTAGAACGTCCACATTCACAGCTGTTAACATCCGGTCTAAGTGGTCACGGAAGAACACGTTCTCCTGAGACCAATGAGGACGGGTACTCAGAAGCATGCAATCCCTGGATTTGGACACAGCCATGGTGTCCAATTTGGCGTCCCTCAGAGACTATAGACCCAAATTTAATGGTTATATGTTACGAAGCCGCCAATAGTTTTCAACGACTGGACATCATTTTATTATTTTTTTTTCCAGGTCCTGTTTGGCTATATAGCAAACAGAATTGATGTCTGAGTGCCAAAAACAAGCCTTACAGTTTTATTCTCACAGGTGAATCATTATAGATTCAGCTATAACACCCCGCCTGATATCAAAACTTTATTAGAAATGTTTTCGGTTGGTTAAAATTTCAATGGACACGGAAATGAAAGAGAAAGGGGGGAAAGAGAAGGAAGGGGGGGAGTTCACAAAAATAAACAATAAACGATGCAAAAGAATCCGCTTCTAGACCTGCAGAAAGAGAAAAAGAGAGAAGAAAACCAAAAAAAAAGGGACACAAAAATACAACAGAACCAAAACATCACTGCACCAACAACATGAGGATGTACAACAGTAGCAATTCTTGCTGAAAAGCACGCGGTAATACATCCTAGTGCATATAGTGCCAACCACAGCCTTAGGTTATGTGTTAAAAACACCCAAGCCCATACTTGTGAGAGCACCATGTGAGCACCTATGTTGTGTATGTAAGGTTTCTCTAGAGGAATGTCCAATAGTGAGTGTGAGAGGCCACAGACCTGCCCCCAAAGACCCATGGAGGTTGGAAGAGATCCAAGCCCTGAGATCCCGAGGTCTCCCCAGAGCGTGGGGACCCCAGAGAGACTGCCACCGGAGCAGCCCCAACCCCTCTCCCGATGGGCGCGTTTTATTCATTTACAACAACATTTCAATGGATATTTCCAGAGATTAATGGTAAAAACTACATATTGTCACTAAGATCAGCAATATGATTAAACCACTGAAAAGGTTAAATGGCTTTAAAATTCATTTTCACCTCACATTTGCTTTTCGTTTATGATAAATACAAATAAATCTTGAGTCTTGTTTTGTTAAAGAGATATTTCTGCCATTTAAAGTGTGTTTTTGTGTAAAAGTAAGAAATAATTATTCTGACCAGCCGTAGATGGCATCCTGAATCGCCTCTCCACAGATGAACAGTTTACATCTAACAGTATTGAGGAGCTAAACTCCAGGGAAACCCTGAGTGTTGCTGTCTTAAAGCAGGTCAGTTTTGGTGCTGATATAAAGGTTTAAATATAATAATGTGAGAACTGTTGTGAAATTCAGGAAAAATACACTTTGGTCTGGGCTTCTCTCAGATTGTCTCATCAGTCCTATAGATGTTGATTGTAGTTTTCTAAACTAAGGCAATTGAGGAAGTTGGGTAAGATAGAAAATATTGAGTACTTTTATAGAGAAGCACTCTTAAAAACAACCAAAATGCCAGAAAACTTAAACTTCCAAAAAGAGATAATCAGATATCTATCCTTCCCTTCTTTCCCTTAACGATTATGAATCAAATACGGTGCCACAAATGATCAAAAAATGTTATCGTTTGTTTTAATTAACACAATAAAATTAGGCTCTTATGAAATGATGTATGACATACCAACACTCATCGTGTGACCCATTTTTTAACCATCTGTGTCAGCATGCAAGATAAGCGAGCATCCTTAGTGCATGTGTCAGATTCCCGCATCGGTGCTGTGAGTTAGTGAGGTGTGTCCGTCCCACTCACAGCCACTCGAGGTGAATCAGGAGGAAATAGTGGCAGGGGTAATACAACAGCAGCAGGCTGAGTGTGCTGGGCATGGTTCATTTTTCTCCTGAGGCACTGGGCGGCCCACGGGTGACTTTGATGGATAGGAATGCTGCTCACCCACACACACTCACACGCCCACACATGTCCCACACACTCAGCGTCCCACACAGCAACGCATACACACAAACCCGCAGACAGGTACGTGCACGACCCAGCGCACGCATAACGCTCTGTCCGAGCAGATCTGATGCTCCGTGCGTGAAATGTTTATGACCCGCCCACACGGCCTTCCTCCTCTGTCAATAAACTTTTCCCTGAAGAATGTGTGATGCATTATCATGGAGATGGTTGCACGTGGGGGTTGTTCCTGCATCCTTCATCTCATGCCTGGCCATGTGCATCCTGGTGCTGCATGCTGAACACATTTAAACACTTCTAGATTGCATCATGACAAATTTGAGCATTACTGCTGCTTTTTGTTCTTAACCACATCGCAATTTGTCACATTAGCATGGACAGAATGGGGGAACATTCTGCACTAATATATATTAAAACAAATGGTATGCTGAAAACACCGGAGCAAACTGACCCTTTAGTTGAATGAGAACTAAGATATTTGTAAGACAAAGACCTAGACTCGTCCAACAACGTGTCAGATCACTCAAACGCAAGGTCTAATCTGGGCGAACCAGGTCAGAGTGTTCTGAATGACCTGAGCTGTGCTGACAGCCAAACCTGCTGACAAGCCAAGCAACGTCGTGCTGAAAGAAGAACTCTCACGCTGCAGGAGTGTCAAACCTCAGTGCCAATTTGCTGCTTCTCCACACTAAGATCTTGCACACACAGAGCCTATCCTGCCAGCATGACCAGCATCAAAACACGCTATGAAACGCAATGCCTGACTCAAACAGAGGCTTGTGTTTCAAGTGGGAAACCAACCAGCGCCTTTCACTTTTCTTTCTCTGATTCAGCATCCTTCAGAGGGGACGAAAAAGATGGAGACAGATAAGGACAGCAAGGGAGCCGCTGGGGCTACGAAAAGACAGCCACCTTTGTTTGTTCATGTAGCTTCTCTGAGATAACACCAGTGTTTCATTGGAGTGTGCGCGCACGCACGCACACACACACACATGTGCGCTCACACTAAAACACAAGGGTGACTCAGTTCTCAGGCGGTGAGATAACATGCCGGTGGGGCATAGTGTCCCCTGCAAAGATGGGAGGAGTGTGTCTGTGTTATCAGACAGACAGTCTGTGCTGGGCCTGAGCCTAAGGCAGCAAGGAAGGAAAAGTTCTTGGCTGGTTCAATGTTGGCTTTTTCTGAAGGCAAAGTTAAATTTTTTATTCTTTATCACAAATTGCACAACACAAAAGATCCCTTGTCCTTGAGGTGAACCCTGGTGAACCCTGGTATGGTGATTATCACTGGTATGAAGTGCCTGGACCACAACATAGAGATAAGTCCTATCTTCTTTATGTCAACAGGTTGTTTTATACAAAAGTACTATAAAACACTCAGACTCATTGGTCACTTTATTAGGTACGACTTGCTAGTGTCAGGTTGGACCCACTTTGCCTTCAGAACTACTTTAACTCTCTAGGTGATGGAAACATTCCTCAAAGGTTCTGAACTATATTGATGTGATAGCATCGATACTCATATAAATTGTGGTATTTAAACCATGCTGGGGCCCAAATTGGGCCAGGAAAACCTCCAACATCATGACAACAACATCACTAGTCTTTAACCATGATACTCAGGATGCTTTTATATCGTTGACACAAAATCTTGACCTGACCATCTGATTGTTGAAGCTGAAATCCAGAATCATCAGACCAGGAAACATATTCTAGTCTCTTATGTTTGAATTGTGTCCTCAGTCTCCTGTTCTTAGCTGAGCGAAACCTGGTGTGGTCTTCTGCTACTGTAGTCCACCTACTTCATGGTTCCACATGTTGTGGCTCAGAGATGCTGTAGCATTGCATCTGATAGACTGTTTTGATGATGTTCTGCAGACTTTGGTTGGAACCAGTGGTACTTTGAGCTACTATTGCCTTTCTATT
Source organism: Aphyosemion australe (assembly GCA_006937985.1). Lineage (NCBI taxonomy): Eukaryota > Metazoa > Chordata > Actinopteri > Cyprinodontiformes > Nothobranchiidae > Aphyosemion > Aphyosemion australe. Next base: position 824,707 of record SSNS01000257.1, read on the forward strand.
GTCTAGAACCAGTCTGACTATTCTCCTCTGACCTTTGACCACAACACAACATTCTCACGATTGATCATTTTGGCCAGTGCTGGTGATGGTCAGAGTGATTGGTGGCGCCTGTGAACGGCAGCCTAGCTTCTTTCAGTCTGCTTCAGGGAAGCTGTGGCTACATTGTAGCTCATCACCATCAGAGTGTGAATGATGGGAGTCCTCTGACTCAAAAAACACTATACAACTTCAGTTAATTTATCATTTTATTCAGACAGCTGCTGCTCACTGGAAATTTTCTATTTTTCAGACCATTTTCTGTAAACATTAGAGATGGCCCCAACAGCCATGTCACTTAAATACTTTCTCTTCCTTATTCTGGTACTAGGTTTACACTTGAGCCATTAGACTCTGCTACATAAAATTAAAAGTATAACGTTGCTGCCATGTGATTGGTTGATTAGCTATTTGCTTTAACATGAAATTGAACAGTTGTACCAGATAAAGTGGGCAATGAATGTATGGACATATAAAATATGTAAAGATAAATATTTTACATGAACAGAGAACATCTTAGTCTCAATATTGTATTTAAGTATGAACAGTAGCTAATACCATGAAGATGATTGAAAAGGTAATAACTTTTTTATCTACTGTTTTTCCTAGAATTGACATCAAAGGGTTTAAAGAACTTTGAGAAATCCTTAATTGGATCCGCCAATTAGTTTCTAATAAACAGAAAACCTAATTTAAACCTCTGATAGACTTATTCAAAATGATAAAAATACAAATACAAATCATTATATATTAATGTAATTGTTTGTTTGTTTGTTTGGTTGGTTGGTTGGTGAACAACACTCAGGAAACGTTAGAGCATCACTTCCTCTGAGGTCCCTAATTTCCCTAAAGGTGACAGCAGAGTTTATATGTTTACCTGTGGACAGCAGCACCAGTATCCAGGGAGCCTGTTTACCTGCTCCGTTGCCAGGTGACATTTTGATGTCATCAGACTGGCTACACCCCTGACAGTAAGCATTCTTTTCATTGACTTATTCGTTAAGGTGGTTTCTATCCGTATATTTTTAGTTTATTTGGAAAGACACGTTTAAGAACCGCCTCGGCTTCCCAGAGAGTTAAAGCTTTGACACACTTGGATATGTTTATCTGCTACGGTTCTGCGTGGGCGCATTCCTCCCCGCCGACGCAGGACTTATGAGAAGCGGCAGCGAGGAAGCAAATCCACCTTAAATCATATGTTGACACAACAAGAACACTACTCTCCACCCATACGCGAGAGGAGGCCGTTAAAGAGGAGTCTCACCTTCCCAGAGACGCTATTATCGCCGAGAAAGAAGCCGGCGTACCCAGAACAGCCGGACTCATTGGGACATATCCGCTGCTATTGGTCAGAACTGCCCGGCACGCGGAGCGTAAAGTCGCGCGCCGAACAGGCACGAGCCCATTGAAGACCTTACCTTGAAGCCGCTGCGGGTTTTCAATTGTTTGGATTTATTTACAACTTTTATCGCCACTTGGGTTTACTTTACATGCCAAAACTGGGGGAACAGACTGAAACACCACACACTCCCCCGCGAAGCTTCGCAGTTCTCGCCACTATAATTGGTAAGTGCGCTTTTAAAACCATTTTTAATTTAATTAGCACGCCGTTGTCAAGCTTAGCTGTTTTATCAAAGTTTGTTTTGCGAGGAATTTCAGCTTCAGGAGTTGTCAGTCACGGTGCTAAAGGCTCAGGACATGACTAATAATAGTTTATTCTAACTTCTCATTAGCGTTATGAGGTAATTTTTTAAGAATATATGTTTGAAGTCTCGTTAAAGCTTATTCTAACAGCAGTAGCCGGTACTTAAATACATTTATGATTTGTTCCATAAAGAAAAATAAACTAAATGATGCTAATAATTTCAAAATAATCGCACAAAAATGAAATGAATCAAAATATCTGAATAAGGCTTATGAATCACTTGCAGGTGTTGCTTGTGAAAGTTCGTTCTCCGGCCACTAGGTGGCGACTAAGTATCTTACTTTATATCATATCTCCTCTGAGGTTTGTAGAGAAGCTATCTCACCTTGCTCTGTGAAGGCAGCAGATGTCCCCATAAAATAAAACAAGTTCCCAGAATAATTCTATATTTCTGAGTTGCCACAGTATTTATATGTGCCTCATTCAAAGCTGCACTCCACCACTGCATATAGATTCTCGCTTATGTGCAAATGGGCTTTCTCATTCCGGGTTCCCTTTACTGGAACATGTGGGCTAAATACTATAAACGAGTTATCTGGTACACTTCTTCCTTAAGGGAATAGCGATGTGTGTTTTGCATATTGTTTGCGATCACGTTCATGGCTTCTGCATGCTGTTGAGCTTAGGAGGAAGTAGTTTATTTGAATGTATTTACGGATCATTTAGATAAGAATTTAAATTAAATAAAAAATAAGAATTGTCTATGTCTCACAGCAAGTTATGTGGTTTTGGTGTTGGCATGGAGAAATCTGACCATTCACGGGATCTAAATCCGGTCTTTAACATTTGATGCATCAGAATGGAAGGGATGTGTGGTGGTTATTTTTAAGGACCTATGCTATTTTGAGCTTTTTGCAGTTCCTACTCAGCAGCATTGCACAAATATATACTTAGTGCAAAGAAAATTGGAAAAAATAGAAAAGCTGGACTGTTCGTAGCCTAATTATTCGACTTGACTAAAAATAAACAATTCTCCTCAGGGCTTTGGTAGGAAAAATAAACTATTTGTCACTTTTATGGGAATGCTCTTTAAATCCTCTTGTGTCCTGTAAAAGCAGACGGACATCAGAGCAGGAGTCGCTGCTTTAGGCTACTGTGGTGTGGGCTCACACTTTGTTCTGTGCTGTAATTTATTATGAATGGCCTGCCCTCCACGTGGGTGTAGAACTCGTCCTCCCATTGGCTGACACCAGCAGCGTCCTGGACGAGCGCTGCTGTGATTGGCCGAGCTGCTCCGGGGGATGTGGGCGTATTTTATCGATGGTGGAAGTGGAATACTTTGTGACAATGTTCATTGTCGATATTTCACTGGGGCTGCTGTCGGCATGAGAGCGCAGCAGAGAGCCTCTCACTTCTAACCGAACGAGGCTTGCAGCTCCGGACCGTGTGCTCTGTGCAAAAACCTCGTGGTACATTCAAACGGATTCTGTTTTTTATTAGACTTTACGCATCTTTTTTAAAGGTAACCTCTGCGTAAGATCGTCTATGGCGTTTTTTGCGTTTCTGCCTGCTATTTGCCCAACTATGTAGCATATCGGAAGACTTGCTTGCAAGCTGGAAAGCACAACAAAGAAAAAAGATCAAACAAAGAGAAAACCGAACCTCCTGTTTAGCTGATTTCCTGGGGGGATGTTCTCATGATATCGACCGAAGAGGAGACGGACTTTGTTTTATTCTGACTTTCCGGGAGGAGCGCGAGAGAGAGAACGCTTTCTGAATGCTGCCTTTGATTTGCAAGGGCAAGAGACGGTAGTCGAAGCGACGGATCTGCTTCACCATCCTCCTCACACTCTCCATTCCCGACTCTCTGCTCGTCTTGTCCCCGTCCCCTTCTCTGACCACAGGTTATCGGATGGACCAGCATCCCAGCGCCCGGAGCTGCACAAGTCGCGGGGCTTCGTCCTGCGAGGCCGTCCCGACGGAACCCTCCATGAATCTTTACATCCACTCCACCACCGGCACTCGCTTCGAGCTCTCCCTTCCCCTGGAGGAGACCGTGGAGGGACTGAAGAGGAGACTCTCACAAAGACTCAAAGTACCGAAAGAGAGACTTGCTCTGCTGCACAAAGAAACGTAAGTAAAGCTGTTTTTTTAGCATTCTTTATTCAAAGTAAACCAGCCTGTGTTTGAGCGTAATCCGCAGCTCAAGATGATAAAGGATTATTTGAGTTACCTTTTGGCACCCAAGTGATTTGTTTTACGGGTTTTAACAACACTTTAGAGGAAACAGTCCATAGATTGGAATTACGCACAGGTCACTGGAGCACAGATGCACCCTGCAGACTTGAATTGATTAATTCCTCTAAAAATACACAAAACTGACTGAATATATTGTATGAAGCAAACACCATATGCACTGCTGCAGGCACAGGTTTTCTCCTGGCTGTTGCACAAATCTGTGTTTTTGACTTGTCGGTGTATATTTTAAGATGGATGTATAGATGAATAATGCAAGCGCTTCTTCAGTGATTATGCTGCTTGTGTGAGGTACCGCCTGACCAGTTTCTGCAGCATTCAGGTCTGAAGACCTAGCTGAATGGGTGATGGTTGTTAAACCATTTGTTATTTAAAACTACCTGAAACCCAAAGCTCCTGATTGGGTTGAAATATTCAAAAACGAAACTGGAGACTTTACATGCAAACAATCTGCATTGTTTTTTGGCTGCTCCCACCTCCCAGCCACTATAAATCACATCATCTCTTAAAACCTGAATCTCCTGTGACTGTAGACCCACTGCGAGCCAGGGCTGATGGCCTTTGTTCAGCTGCACGGGGTGAGATTTGGGTCATGCCTGTGGAGCAGGCTGTCCTAAACATTCTTTGCTAACTCTATAGGAAGAAAAAAGGCAGACACAAATCTGTATTTTGCAACATGTCTGCAAGAGAAGGCATTTTCAAAAATGTTGGTAGCTGTTGTGCACAGAACAATTTCAACAACAACCTTTACGTCGCATATCGTTTCTCTTGTCCTGTACCTGTTTGTTCTAAGGGGAGTTTCTGCTTCTGGTCTGCACTGCAAGAAGAAAATACTTACTTCCACTTAGGCAAGTGGCAGTGGTGCCAAATATCCACTGCGGGCACTTGTCAAGCTCCACTATACTTGAAATTGAAAAATGACAGCCCAATCAATACTTCTCTTTCATGAAGCTTTTCACCCACGGCTCTTTTCCAAACTAGTTTTGAAGTCTGCCTGCCCCCCCTCCTGGCTGAAGGGTGTTTGTGTGTCTGAAGAAAGAAGATACTGTCAGCACAGTCTAATTATCTCGTTCTGTCTCACCCTGCAGGCGACTAAGTTCAGGCAAACTCCAGGATCTCGGCATCTCTGATGGGAGCAAGTTAACACTTGTACCAACAGTCGAAGCAGGATTAATGGTAAGGTTCATCTTATTGTTCTTTATCCTCTTTAATTTGGTAACAAATTTAAATGGGACGTAAAGTTGCTTTGAAACATAAAACTGCTGTTTCATTTGCATTTTTTAATTGCTCTGCAGTCTCAAGCATCAAGACCCGAACAGTCAGTCATGCAAGCACTCGAGAGTCTGACGGAAACTCAGGTAAAGATTTCGTGCTATTTTGAAATGCCTCTAATTTTAGCTTCTCACCTTTGGTGCATCTTGGGTAAACAAAGTCCTCATTAGTTTCAGAATGATGGCCAGATGAGATGAGACATAGATGAGATGAGATTCACAGGGTGCACACGCATGCTTTGATGGTTCAATCTTGATATTTTGAATGAGATAAGTTGGACATCCAGTGTGTTGCCGTTGGGATATAATAAGCAACAACACCCTCCTGTATCCTAGTAACGTGTGTTATAATCTGCATTTGTGTGTTCATGCATGGCACTGCAGGGAACAAGGCACAACATTGCACAAGAAAGGCTCATTTGCGAGCCAATGACAGGGCCAGCACTTACTTCCACCTTTCTGTTTCTATCTTTTATCTACAAACTCTCTCCACTCCTTCTGTATTTCACACACTGACAGATACACATGCACGCACATGCACCGGTAAGTTTCCAGGAAGTGTGCTGTGGCTGCATGAAGACTGAGTGTACTGTAGTCTAACTCACTCATAAACAGAGTGCTGGATCATCAGATGACAGTCCTCTCTCTCAATATTAGCATAGGGTTCCTGGAAGCCTTTGCATGCACACACAGCCCAGGCTGGGTCTTCACCCTGCACTTACAATGAAATGGCGCTGTAGGCTTGCTTAAATACAGTATGCATTTGAGTCAGTGTGGCATGACTCACCAAAATGATCAATTGTGAGAGTGAAGCAACAAAAAAAAGCTCCACTCTGGCCATAGAGAGAAAAGAGGCGATGAGGCTGAGTGCACACAGAATTGTGACGTCAAAAGGACTTTGCAGCTGACTGACTGACTCAGTTCAACTTCCTTTTGGTAAAATTGGGCAACACTGAGCTGTACGTAACCGGATCGTCCCCGCATTGCTGATTGTCAAAGCAGTACAGGGTGGTGAAACAGCACTGATGCGAGGTGTGTAAGACTGCATCCTAGTGAAACGATACTGTGCTTTAGTCCAGTTTTCATATCGAAGGATGTGGGCTGCTTGAAGATGGCAAGTGTGGTTCTGTATGGCCCTGCTGATAATTTTCTGGTGGAAATCCTGGCCTTGTTGTGTGTGTGAACTCAGCATGCGCCTCGTAGCACTGACAGCAGATGACTGCTTGTGTGTAGGTGTGTGTACATGCGCATGTCTGTTGCTGTGTGTGTTGCTGTGTTCGTGGGCTGGAAGCGAGCCTTGCCCATCATGCGGTACGCCTTTGCTGGGCAGCCAAGAGTGACTGTCATTTTTTTTACCAGAGGCAGATGATAATTCAACCGCCGACCCAGAAGAGTGAATTCTTCACTCTGCCTTCCTTTTTAAGTCTCTCTGCAGCCACATCACCCATCGCGCTCTTCTTAGATTCATTATGAGTCAGTTGAACATTTTTTTCTCGGAACTGCTTATCTAGCACTACCACATATACATCCTATGTTCTTCTATGTTCTAAAGCTCACAGCAGATGAAAAGGTTGAAGTAAAGGCGTGAATCTTCTTTAGTGTGTTTATATCCAGAGAAATTGATTCCATTTTATAATTCATGAAGCAAAATGGAATGATATAGATTGCGGGGAGATTACGGATCTGAGTAAGATTAGAAAATTGGAACACAAAAGCTTTCCCTCATTTCCTTTCTCCCCTCCAACTCTGGGGCTATCAAAAATCAATCAATGCACTTAGCTCTTAAAAGTGTCTGACACGGTAACTGATACGCCCGAACACCCAAAAATAGCCTCGGGGAGAATTGGGTGGGTTCTTGGTAGCGGTAGTCATAGATGAAGTGGGTCTAAACCTCCTGGACCCCTAATAAGCACTTACCTCTTCAAATGTCTTTGGTTATGTCAGGTCTCATTTCAAGATTGAGTGTTTTTCCAGGAAGTGTGTGTTCATGGAATACTAGGCTGAGCAGATCGCTCCTTACGTCTTCTCCTTTGTCTGGATTAAATGTCCCCAGCTACCATCTAGCTAACAAACCAGCTTTCTCTAACACAGCACCTTTCAGGGCTCTCCCAGGCTTTTGTGTCAAGTTAGAGGGAAAATGCTTTATGGAAATTGAGTACTGGCAATTATTGAAATTGCATTTTCTCCCCCTGTGTCCCCCTTTTCTCTCTCTCGCTCTCTCTTGTTTCAGTTTAACAGCTCTCCTAGGGCACAGTAATTTAAATGTGCTGTGGTTTGCAAGTTTGGCTGTACTGCCTCTGTTTGACCATGATGGCTGGCTTCTTTTAGTGCCTTAATTCCTCGTCTGGCATCTCGCTAGACTTTTTGCATGACATCTAAGCTGTATTAAGCCACTGACTCCTGACAGCCTGTCAAAATGCACTTGCATGCACTGCTTTCTTCTCATTCTGTCTCCTAAATAGACACAGTGTGTGTACAGCTTATATTTACACACATGGCTTGCACCCCAGAATTGAAAGGATATACTTAAGAGGATTTCTGATACTGATTAGAGAACGAGAAAATGTCTGAACCCAGTAATAATAAAATAAATGAACACTTATGTGACAGTAAAGCAAAATGAAAGCAGTATTTATGATTCCTGGGCAAATGTTTGCAGACGATGACATCATTTCCTCATTTATTGATCTTAGCGGTTGACAAAAAAAACACGAGAAGATTTTGTTTTTCTTAGCACACAGGGAATATTTGCTCATTGATGCACACTGATGCTAGAATAAAAGCCAACCAGGCAGGCAGGCATCACCCTCACCATCCCCCTATGACTGCCCTTCCCCCTTTCAGCCATGTCTTTGTTCCTGTCTTAAAGCGTCAGCACCGAACCTGCCCAGCTGACAAACTCTTTAAACCCACACCACAATGATTGAGGGTCACTCGTTAGCTTTAGCTTTCTCCCATAATCCTTCTCCTTCATCCTCCGTGCATCTATCAGCTTCAGTTAGATTTGAGTACAGCTAGGGTGGTGCATCCTGGTTGCAAAATCAATGCCCAGCTGGAATGAGGCTCAGCAGGCTGCAGATTGACAAATTTCACTTTGAACGCTAACACAGATTGCTGTAGGAGGAGGCTGTGTGTTGCCATCCCGTACGTCCCGGTGGAATATGCTGTTACATATCTGCTCTACTTTTCTCGCTCCCACTGACGAGCACCCCTTGTCCTTACACTCCCCTCCCCCTTTTTCCTCATCCTCCTCTTACACGAGCAACAACGGGCCTGGATGAGGCCCAGCTTTGCCATTGTGTCTATAAGCAGACAGATGCAAACTAACAGGATCTACCAATCTGTCAGGAGTCACCCCTGAGTCACCCTTACCTCATTTCCTGTTCTCTGCATCCCCCCAGGGGGGGAGGGCACAGTGGCCTTGACAGGTGGAGCAGAGAAGGAAACGAGACGCGTCTTGTCATGTTTGTTTGTGGTAAACTTCACTTAAACTTGAAATATAATTCGATTGAAAACAATATTCTGTGTGGAGAGGATAACTGGTCACTGTGTACTCGCGCATCTCTGGGTCTAAGGCCATGACTGTGTGAAGCAACTCAATGCAAATGGTCAATATGTTTCTTTTTTCAGTCCTGCTGCCTGTGCACCACCTTATCTAGATGCTAGTTAATCAGTGGTATTGGTGCTACAGGAAATCATTGGAGAGTAATTTTATTGAGCATTTCAGAGTGCAAAGAATTGAAAAATGACTGAGTTAGTCAAGCGGTCAATGTGGGAAGATCCTCCCCTTTTATAGCATTCTGCTCCCTGTGTTCTTCTCGCCATCACAGAAATAAAAGCTCTTTATACGCATGCAAGCTTAAGAGATGGAGTCTTTGCTCTTCAGAATGGTAATTTGCCTTCTTTGTTGCATCAATGAAAGCTACAGAAATTAATTTGTTTCTGAATGTCTAAATCAAATTGTGTACGGCAGAAAAGACAAAGCTGATCTAAAGGCCTATTCAGTCTCCGTTCATGTAAATCCTGGTTTTGAAAATTGCATTAATAAGCTGATCATGCAGTATTTTTTTTGCACCTGTGTAATCCCTTTTGTGATGCTTCAAACACACAGTTGGAGGGGGATGCTGGAATGGGCTTAGGGATTCAAGGTGTGTTGCGGGGCAATCGAGAGAGGGCGATTTCATTGTCCTGTTGTGTAAATGCATCTGGTCACAAGGGCTTATGTGGGCGTGCACGTGCCAGCATCCATTTTTAATGTCTGTATCTTTGTGTGTTCCCTCGTCGATCGGCCAGGGGAGCCTTATTTGTGTATGTTTGAGTCGTGACCGTCATTGTTTTCCCATGTCTCTGTGACACAATGCTTTTGTGATTCAAGTAGCACACATCGTGACTAGTGGGGCTACTGTGTGGGAGGATGGAGGCCAGGAATATCAGGCCTGATGGCCACTACCAATGTCTAATGATGTCAGTTAGGATTATGCTGCAGATGAAACGGAGATGCTGGAATCAAAAGGCTCAGGTTGTTGAAGAAACGGTTAAGAAATGGGAAGATTCTGAAGACCAAATGTGTTCGTCACATATTCATCTCACACCTTTTACTCATCCATCCACATTGCTCCCATTTCTCACCTGTTCAGAGTCAAACATGCTTTCTCTTTGCTTTGCAGCATGTCGTTGTTCTTGCATGTTTCCACAAATCTCCCTTGGTGCAAAAAGTGACGTGAAATAGTTTTCCATCACCGTGTGATCCTAGTGAAACTGCATTAATCAGCTGGTTTAAAAAGCATTCAGAGTGGGAGTACTTTTGAGGAGGTCTCTTGTCATTGCTTGCACAACTGGAGCTGATGTTAATACAGCGCTCAGGGCTGAGGGACGTGAATGTGAATCTCTTTAGGGTTGCAGGCCAGTTGTTGGTCTTGTTTCAGAGGGGAGGACCACTTTCAGGAACCTGATCATCCTGAACTTTGTCAATCTGGTTTCTCTTTTTACTCTGCTGATGAAATTCTGCGTTGGCCAGCTGGCACTCATGCCTACCTGTTCCTTATCAGGCCCTATTACAGACACCTATCTGTCCAATAGGCGCTTTGAGGACCCCTTCCCACCCATCTCCTTCCCTTTAGGATTTGGTGCTTCGAGAAATTCATTGATTTTTTTTCCCCTCTTGTTTCTTTAGAGAGCCTGTTATTGCATTTTTAGCTTGTGTGTGTGTCTGGACAGAGACCATCCGTAGTGTCCTGGTGTGATCAAAACATCACGGTCGATAGGCAGGTTAATAAGCAGCTTTTTGATGTGCACCTTTCACCTAGCCGTTCGCCAGGTAAGCAGCTGCACTGGAACAAAAATGTGGCTTCAGGAGACGACTTTCTTCTCTCGTGGCTTACCCTCCCTCCACCCTTCTCTGTCCCGCCTTCCAATCCTCTATCCTCTTTTCTCCGACACAAAGCTGCTCAGTTGTTCATGAATGTCAGCTCAGTGCTGCCAGCACACTCTATCCCCCCTCCCCCTCCGCTCCCTCAAACCCTCCTTCAGCCTCTCAGCCGCTCTCTTCCTCCCATACTCCTTATCTCTCTCCCGTACTTCGCTTAGTGTGCAAAGGAAGAACGACTGCAAATGAGTTCCTTGAACCACAGGGACCCCAATAAATAAAACTGTCAGCCAGAGATGTCGAAAGGGGGGAAAAAAGGAGGGGGAGGCGAAGCCAGAAGCATACTCTAGCTGAATATTTCATCACCCACCAACACCACCTTCCCTCTGACACCCTACCCCCATTGCCCGCATCCTCCATCCCCCCTTCACCATCCTTGTTCCTTCATGCCATCCTCCCCCTCTGCTTTTCATGGTGTCTCCTCCCCCAGCTGCCCCCTTATCATATTCTCCCTCATTATTGCATAGCAACCAAAAGCCTCCTCCTAAACAGAATAGCACCTCCTGGACACCAAGGCCTAAGACAAAGCTGTTCATAGCTCTGGCTCTGGGGTCAGTTGTTAAAGAGATGGCTGCAACATCTGTTTTTTTTTTTTTTTAGCACCATGATACGATTCCAAGGTGTATGTTAGAGTAAACTTGTCAAGCAGTTTCTGTTGAGAGTAATCCTCCATGCATGTTTCTATCACAAAGCATCCACCTGCTTTTTCTCCCAGAAGGAACCTTCTCATGTCTGCATTCCACCTCTTCTGCATTAGAAAGAGAACAATGATGGGCTGGTTTTTCTCCGTCTCTCTGCAGTGGGGCCCTCTGCTCTTCCTGTCTTGTGGGTCTCATAACAATCTAATACAACCATAGGTTTAGCAAAAAAAAAAAAAGAAGGGAGGGGGGCTAAAGGCAAGCAACGAAGCTCTGTTTTGTTTGCCTGTGATGTTCCAGAAAGCTCTATCTGGTGTTTGTCCTGACATCAATGGTGGCCAGCTACATTAGCTGTCTTGGCTGTTCTGTTGAGAGCAGACAGGCATGTTTGGACTGGAGCTGAGCTGCTAGCCGAGACCCCTGGGAATCATTTGCAAGCCAGCTCTCCAGCACCAGAGAATCCCCCTCCCTCCCTCACTGATACACACACACATATAGACATACTCTCCGACGCATTTCCTCCCCTTGTTTCTCTTATATTCTCTGTCCATCTGGAAAAGGCTTGTTGTTACACGATCACTTGCCAATCTAGCCTCTGGCAGGCAGGCTGCACTGTATCATCCTCCGCCTCCTTCCTTCTCTTAGGAGACAGGAACTATTTCAGGTGTTCCACTCCACAGCTCTCAGCCACACAAGCTGTTTACTTTCCATTTCCTTGTATTTTTATTTTCTGGCGTTTTAGTATTGTCAAGGAAACGGCACATTTGCAGTGGAGGATTTCCACACCTAAAGATTTAATGTAGCATTCGTTCTTTATCTTATGTGAAAGCTAACCTCTGAATACAGACACGGCCAGTCGAATAGCTTTTGAGTTTATTTTTTTTTCCCTCTGCTAATGAGACGTGCATGTCTGTGGGTTTGTGGCCTTTCAATTTCTTGCCTGGAGTTGAGGTTGTGGTGGGTGGTGCGTGCATCTACGGAGACCCCTTATGAGTCACATGCAATGTTACACAAATTTTTAGCTCGTATGCATGTGAAAATTAACACGGCTTGTGTGAGCAACTTCTAAATTGACTTTATGAGTCAACAGCTGAGTGTTTTGGAGTGACAAAAATCGTCTGGAGGAGGAAAAAGAGAGAAGGAAAAAAAGCAAGGTGCTAGGAAGAAAGGCTGCCTTCCTCACGGGCTAATTTGAAGCCTGCCATGTGGTGTTGTGAGCTCAGTAGGAGTACATGAATTTCATCTTGGTGGTTTTGAATAATCCACACTAGTCATTATAAGTGTAATCAAGCCTCCTCTTTGTTTCTCCTGCTGTCACTCACTGTCATCTATTTTCTCTCACTTTCTCTTGCCTGCTTGCAAATACTCCAAAAGCAAAATAGAGGGAAGAAAACCAAAGTCCCTGTTTAGACTTGGCATAAAATGACATCTTGGATGATCTTTGAGGACAGAGACGGCTCTCTTAAATGCACTCTTTGGATTTCGAAAAACAAGTTTGCATGACCAACGCGGTGTAGATATGTCCAAAGGTCCCTTCCTGCTTTCTGTAGGGCTGAATACAACTGGACCAACAACATAGCTCCCTCTGCAGATGAAATGCAATTCATGTTGAGACATTAAATGAATCCAAATGCTTTCTTGGGCCAAATTGATGCCAAATATAAAACAACCCATCTGAACTGGACTTTAGTTATAAATAGATGTGGATGGAGATTCAGAGATCGGCCTTTGCAGACAGATACTCGCTCTAGTCCCTCCCCTATCCCCAGATACAAACACTGGGTTTATTGTCTCCCTCGGGGTTTCTGTGCACATGTAAGTGTTGGCAAACTGTCGGCTCATTCTCTTGACAGCTGTCAGTCATTGGCACACTCATCACTGCCGCCTCCTATTCTCTTTTTTCCTCTCCTCCCCCCCACCGACCTTCAAATTCTGCCTGTCCCCTGGGTTTCATGCATATACACACTCACACACACACACACCTTCTCTATCAGACAACCTTTTGTATACGGAGTTTCCTTGACCCATCTCACACTGTCTCTGCCCTGTACTCCTCATTTCATACCGTAACACACAACCTGCAGTTTTACTGCCTCACCACAGTGTGGTAACCTCTGTGGGTGTGGACTGTTTAAACAATTCGTCAGTGCGTTTCTGTTTCTCCCTTCAGCCTTCTTTATGCTAATTTTTTCTGCCATGATTCTTCACATTTTAATTTAAAGCCATTGGATCATCTCGCCTTGTAGTCCTTTCACCTGCCTCTCCTCCCCTTCCATCTTTTTTTTTTCATGTCTTGTCAATACCATGTCCAAAGGTCACCCTGGCAACAGAGACGGCGGTCGATGAAGAAATAAATAAGCAGAAAGAAAATTGAGAGAAGTTATAGAAGACGGGGACAGGCGATTTTAAGGGTTAAGGATTGATCTTTAGTGAGACACTCATGAGTATTTATACCAAACTCACTTCTCTTTGTACTTTGTCATTGTATTCCATAGTTTTAGTCTGTCATATTCTGGCATTATGTGCAGCCTTCATGTAGATTATCTTCTGTTTATTTGCTTCACCACTCTTCTTCATCCTCCTCCTCTGGGGGCTAAAAGCACACAGGCAGTTGGTTCTGTCAAAATCTTTGTTTTTTTATGATGGAAGCCTTACTTTGCGTTAGCTGGTACTCGTTGTTCCTGCTGCATTCATTTAAAAACAAAATTCAAAGGCATCATTACTGCTGGGTTCTTAAGACGAAAAAGAACCGTTTGTGGCCCTAAAATGACTCTTACTTAAAACTACAAATAGCACAGACTTTATCAGTGAGCTGCGTCATGCAGCAGCAGGAGACGAACAAAAGGATGTTTGTTGTTTAGCGTGAATACTCTAGCCAAGGCGTGACAACTAGACTATGCTGTGTGTGTGTGTGTGTGTGTGTGTGTGTGTGTGTGTGTGTGTGTGTGTGTGTCCGTTTCCATCCGGGCCACGAGTTGGTCGGCAAAGTTTTCCACACTTGGTCCTTGTTGGCCATTGCCAAAGGCCCAAAAATGGGCAGCCCTTCCAGATCCGTTGCAGATTCACAGACAATTAGCTATTCTGTGTTGGAGAGGCGGGTGGGGTGCATTTCCTGAACGTGGGACTGATTTTTCAGGCTATGAGCCAGACAGAAGGGTGGCCTTTGTCTCTGAGCTGAATGACACTGCTGACTAAGAGCGGACCCAGAGGCAGTTGGATGCAAGCAAAGAGTAGTCTCTATTTGTGTTTCCCAATAGGTCTCTTTATCCATTGGCAAATAGTCCACTGTTACAGAATATTAAATGACTGCATGATGGTCTAATGTGTCTGCTCAAAGCAGTGTTGTGTCCAACTTAACTACCTTCCGTAGCACAAAATGTTCATTTATTATGAAGGAAGGCAGGATTCCTGGGGAGGCTTTTGGGGGATTTTGGTACAACAATGCAAACCTTTTGGATCAACCTTGGTGACTTGACAAAAATCAACCCGTCTTTTGATAAAAGAACATTTGTGAAGTTACTCAAACGTCTTCTCTTTGTCTGTGTAGGTCAGTGACTTCCTGTCTGGCCGCTCTCCCCTCACCCTGGCACTGCGAGTAGGTGATCACATGATGTTCGTCCAGCTCCAGTTAGCGGCGCAGCAGTCTGGTGGTCCCCAGCTCCAGCACAGGCATCTCATCACCCGGGGCAACACAGAGGCCACTGCAGGACAGCCCACAGGGCAGCCCACAGGGCAGCCCCGTGTCCCCCACACTCACCCGCACTCCCACCACCACTCCCACCATCCACACAATCATCCCAGCCCCCACTTGTCACAGCCTCTCCCTGTACCTTCTTCCCCCTCCTCCCCAGGCTCCCCTTCCTTCCCTTTGCCCTCTACACACCACCAACCGCTCCCTCCCATGTACCACCAGTTGCCCTCCACTGCTCATTGTAGCCCCCCTACTCCTCCGCCCCACTCTCCTCGTCCCTCCCACATCCCTGGGGGACTTTTCCGTTCCCCTCATCACCACCATCATCATCACCAACACCACCACCACTACCACCAGCCCTCCTCAGGCCAGCCCAGCCATGACATCGGCCAGGTCAGCCCTGTAGCCCCGGTCCTTTGTCCTGAGGTAAGATCTATAAACATCTGTGCATTTGTGAGGAGATAAACTCTTAGTGTCTGCAGCAGCATCCCATATAATTTCCTTTATCAATGAAAAGTCCTCAGTTTAAAATCAGCTTTGTTTACATTCACACTTATGGAAAGAGGTCATCATGGGCTGTTAGTCCCCTCATGAATGAATAATGAAAAGATGAGCTATGAGTGTCTGGCCTGTTTGTCACGCTCACAACTAAATAATTCCCTATTAGAATAATTAGATTAATGGAGAGCGATCTTGTGGTTTAGTCACGTTTTTGTGGAGAGTTTGCACCAGAGTGCACAAAATACAGACTAGTACATTTTCACACCTTTCTTTGGTCTGTCATTTGTCATAAGAGTATTCATTTATCTTTGCGTTAATGTATTTAAGTTTCCATTTATTTGGGTTCCTTGTCACTTTCTCCCTGGTGTCCAGCTTGTGGAAAGTGAAAATGACCCAAATGTCAGAACTTGGTGGGAGATATGGTCCACAGGAGGGAAAACAAAGAGAGAGGCCATTTAACAGAAAAAGGAAATGGCTATTCCTTATCAGGCTACTACACACATGAGATGCACACAAATAAACACAGAGGTCTTTGCAGGGTTTTGCTTTCATTCTCAGATGTCAGTTAACTAATCTTAGTTAAGCCAAGGTGGAGTCACAGAAGGTCCATAGATTTGTCCAATCACAGTTTGAAGTAATTCAATGCTCTTAGTTGTGGTGCATGTTATGGTAGAAAAGTCAGGTTTCCTGTTTTCTCTAAAGGTTATTCAGATTTCTGAGCACATAAGGCATGCGCATGTGCATATTTATGCCGTTTAAATATGTAAGAGGGAATTATTTTCTTCAAAAAAGTCTTACCTAACTTTCCCTCACGTATGTTAATTTTTCTATCCAGGCCAACTGCAGCCCCGCGAGCCCCAACAGTGGCACCGGTTCCTCACCACGAACAAGAAAACCTGGTGCCATCATTGAGAGCTTTGTCAACCATGCTCCCGGAGTTTTCTCAGGGACTTTTTCAGGTGAGAGGACTCTGACCTGTTAACATTTATTGCTCATTGAAGCAATAATCTTCCAGCTGATAGCATTACAACTTGCATTCTTCATAAAATGATTTGAATTAACTGTTTCTCTGCTTTGTCTTATGGAAATTTTTGTTTGAAACATAAAATGTTTTTTTTTATCTAAATATACGTAAATTCTAATAATTTTACATTTTCTGCTCACTCTCTCAGGCACTTTGCACCCTAACTGCCAGGATAGCAATGGGCGTCCAAGACGGGACATTGGTACCATCCTACAGATCCTCAACGACCTCCTGAGTGCTACACGCCACTACCAAGGCATGCCCCCCTCCCTCACCCAGCTCCGCTACCAGGCCCAATGTGGTTCACCTACATCCCCTTCCCCCTCACCACCCCCTTCACCTCCAGTTGCTGGTATGACAGGCCTCTCTGCCAAAGCTACCTCGGTGCCTGCTGGCAGCCCTCCTCCATCTCTTCATCCACTGGTGCAGTGCCAGAGCCAGATCCGTATGTGCAAACCCCCTGGTGAGTGACTCTACTCCACAAACACCTTCTTTTCAAGCAAGCATGTCAAGAACACAGAGATAAACCCCCATGTACATTAAGTCCTTGTCCCTTGAAGCTCTAATACCCTCATGAAGCAGATGTTGCTGCAGTTGCCACAGCCTTGGCGTATGCGCGTGTGTGCCACATTTGTGTGTTAAATGACAGTAAACCTTATCATTTTGCAAAGCACTGCTCCTGTTTTGCAACCTCCTGAAAAATTCATTGTCATCCCTCTTTCTGTTCTCATAGTGCATCATGGGTAGCTCAGTTCTGTTGGGATGGTTCTACATCAGTTTCTTCAACTGCTTATTTTATCTTTAAAATGCTTACAAAGCAAGAACAGAAAAATCAGACTAAAGAACAAAAAACAGTCATTTATTCATAGGTCTCTTGTGGGTTTGAAACAATGAAAGGAGTAAAGGAACTATGGAAAGGGGTCTCCTCAGTAATGCAATACAGGCTTTTCAAGACCTGTTCAGTCAGGCTTCCCTTGTCAGTCAGTGAAGTTGGCTTTGTGTTTGAGTGTCGGTGAGATGGGTTTACCTCTTCAAGCCTGGGCTGGGCTATGTTTAGATTAGATTAGGCTTTGGGTTATTTAACCTGCATCTTAAAGAAGAGCTGCAGCTGGGACATGTATGGACTGGACAAACCTCGACATACCCATGCTAGAGGGCTGGGCTGGGGCAGGTGTCGGAGTTCAGATGATACCGCTTTAGCGACAGGGCTTGGGTGTTTTTAAGATCTTCTTTCCTTGTGGTGACATGGGACAGACAGATGTCCAGAACGGATAACACGCAGTCCATGCTGGAATGTGAAACTGGATGTAATGAGAAAAAACTGACATGGTTCTCTCATTATCTTCAGTTGAGGAAATCAAACATTCTCTGGTGAAACACTCATACATTTACCAGAACTCTAAGAATGGTCTTTTTATTAGGCCTCATAAATACAGTTCTTAATGTTTAATTTTGTTTCAAACAGACTTTCATTGTCACATTCAAGCTTTCCCTCATGTTGCACGATGCTCTGTTGGAAGCACTGCAAAACCTAGTTTCAAATGCTGAACACCAACTCACTGGGATTGTCCACTATTCCATTGCTTCACCCTGACTGCCCCCAGAAGTATTCAGTGAACAGTTGGAATAACACAAATTTATTTTCCTAGCTCAGGGAAGACCATTCCTTCACTACCCCCACCTACAAACGCAACCTGCCCTTCCCCTCCTCTCCTATGCTTCCCATCTTTCTTCATCTGCACTCAACAACCCACTACACTGCCCCCCCCACCCACTTGCTGTCCAAAAACAGCCTCGTCTGTAAAATCCATTTCTCTGTCCTCCTCCTAATCACCCCCTTTTCTTTCCATGTCTGTGTTGTGCATCAATACATTGTCTGTGTCCATTTGGTCTTTAAATAGATTTATTCCAAAATGCAGCTCTGAAAGAAATAGCTTTGTGGACTCGAGCTGTGAGAGGAGGCGGCGATGGAAGATGGGGGATGTTAAAACCACAACACTAAGCCTCCATTCATCCTATGGGTGGTTATATCCTGCCCATCAGTCCACTTTATAAACCAGGGGGCGAAGGGTGAGAGAATAGCCCACATACTGCTATTTACTCAGTTTACTGCCTTAACTTTCTGCTCGCAACGTATAACCTACCCAACTAAGAATAGTAAAGCTGAGCAAGACGGTGAATGGATGTATCCTGTTCCACATGGAAGCCGATGACTAAGCGCTCTCCGGCAGTCTTATCTGTCAACACTGGTTGGAGGACTTTCTGGACTGGACACCGTGGCTTAACTCAGCTTCGCAGAAACCTGCCTTCATTCATCTGCTGGAAAAAAAGTACCTCTCACTTGCCTGAATAAGTGAGCACAGCCAAACTCGGGTTAAGGCAGCCACTTGAAAATGTCACATAGCTTGGCTGTCTCTCGAGATCTTTTACCCTTTTCACCGCAAGTTCATGTGAGAGGTGGAGGAGACGAGTGTAAATAAAAAACTGGAATGGACACATGCACACTTGCCTAACCATAAGGCTTGAACTGCTAGCTTGGTTTCTTCATTTGACTGAATAAAATAGCTGAATTGAGGGGATTTGTCAAACCTGGACTCGTGTTTGAATTTGAACGGGGGTCTGCAGGATGCCTTTGTGGGCTGATTGTCAAATACTTCTATGAGTACGGTGGACTTTCTCACCACCAGCCCTGCAGTTGTCTGCCTTGAATATGGTATATAGTGCACCATGCTGCTTATATGGATTATATGGCTGCCTTTTATCCCGACTCTCGCCACAGCTGCTTTAGTTCAAAACTGGCAAAAATAGGGGCAAAAGTTTACTCTAAGCTTCTCAAGAACATCATGTCTCCTCCTCATCCGATAACTAGCTTTCATTTCTGTTTGTCAGCTCATGTTGGCTTCACCAAGGCTAAGACAGGGTAAGCCAGAGAAAGAGGTCTGAGATTGGGAAAGCTATCCTTTGGCCTTAACCTTATTGAGTCCTGTACTTAAACCCTCACCTGCTTGATTGAGGCATGGCACACCACCCACTAGCAGACTTAGCTTGTCTTTCATCACAAACCAATATTTGCTGGGATACACATGAACTGCGTGTCCTAGCAAAACTGTGTGACCACAGAGATATCTAGAAAAGCCAGCCAAGCACATCAGGTGCCCTTTCATTGTCAGCAAGGAGAAAAAAAGGAGGAGGAGAGGGAATGCAAATGAAGTCTAAAAGTCATTGAAGATCTTGTGTCCCCGCAGGGCTGTCAGTGCCCTTTCACTGGCTGTCAAAATGTTAGCCCTGCTTTGATTGGTTGCTATAGCTTCTCAATGGAGAGCATGATTTTTTGATTCCAACTTTGTGGACTGGTAGCTTGTTTATTTTCAAATAGGTATGATTGTGTTTGGTTTATGGTTGAATGTATTGAGCCATACTCCTGAGGTGTTGAAGTAATGGACACTAAAGACGTATATGTGTTTGATTTGGTGTTGTTTTGGGTTCAAATAGCCAGTCTAAGAAACAAGTGAAGCATGCTGTATTCATTTTACAAAAGGCCAGTTTCAGCTGAGCAGTCAGTAATATGAACAGAAACTGAGGATGGCTTTGCTGCAGTATGATTCTTACTTTCCTTCTCTTGTTTTGCCTCTGTCCACCCCTCCCACTTCACCCTGGTTCTCTGAATGCTGAACAAACACAATGTTCTCTCTGCAAGATCACAAGACTTATCAAGACAAACAAACAAACAACAGCAATAAGACAACTGCAAATGAAGGCCAATCTTTATACAATCAATAGATGGAGAAGCTCCTTTAATCTCCTTCTGTGTCCTGCACGCTGCAGCCCTCCTCCCCTTTTCTCTCCCTCCATCCTCTGTCTCTACTCCTTCATCCACCCACTCCTCCCACCCTCTCCTCCTCCCATCCATTCCCCCTCCCGCCACCCCTCATGTGCTCCTTATCTCAGTCCTTTCCATGTTGCTGGGCTGGGCTCAAAGACAGGGGAAACTGACTGACGCATCGATTATTCATAGATCACCCCTTCTCTGGCTGCTTGTTTTTCTCCGGGTTTCTTTGCAATGCCCAATATTTTTACAAGGCCTGCTTCAAAGGCTTTTGAGAGACGAGACAAGATGTGCACTGCTTTGGAGTTTTGGTGTGATTCGTCAAAAGATAAAGGATGTAATCTGGCATGTCCTGCCCTTGACCCATCTTATATTTGATATCTTTTCTGTTTCTAAGAGACTAACAATTGTTGCTTCATTTGTCTCTTTACAAATATAGGGTCCATCTCTTCCTCCCATTTATTCCCAATGTCTCTTAGTCGCCTCTCTCTGGGTCCTCCAAGGTTATTATGTTAATATCAAACCTTTGTTTGTGTAGTTGGACTGAGCCAGCCTGTGTATGTAAGTGTGCATGCGTTATGTGAATAGCTTGTCCTTTTTATCCAGCCCTAATAATAGCCCTACTGTCATAAACATGGTCTGGAGATCCCTGTGGCCAGCTGTGTCCGGCCCAGCCGCCCAGGGCTCCGGTAGTGACGCTGATGAATGGCTACACACACACACACTCATGGACATAAACACACACCAGTTTGGTGTAGCTCCAAGCACATTCCCAGAACTCTTGCCAAGCCAAAGGCCAAGACCTCCTGCTGCACCACTGCACTGCCCCTTTTTGTATGCGAGTTTGTTCGTAGATTGCTGAGTTGAGAGTAAATGTTCCACTTTGGAAATCCAGATCAGAACTAAGAACCTTCCCTAAGTGGAGTAAAGAGAGACGCTGCAAAGGCAAACCATTCCAGAGAAACAGATTTTGTTCCTAGGCACACATTGGCCTTCTGCCATTTCATTGTGTACGGCCATATTTCGACACCGGCGAGGGGCGGTTAGCTTTTGGATGGTTTAAGGGGGGGTTGAGGAGGAAAAAGGAGGACCAGAGAGGGAACAAAGCCTTGTAGCAAATGTTTATTAGTGTCACATGGTGCTAAGGCACTGAAACCATGGCTTTAATGCAGGAGAAGCGTCCTCGTTCTCTAGAGATGACACGTTGCCCTCACACGAGCGCTCACATATCAGGGCTGAACATTTTAGTAGGAAGTGGAAAACTACGGTCGTTTTATGTGAATGATTGTAGTGGAGGGATCTTTTCTCTTAGCCTTGTGCCACTTTTTACATCCGTTTTGCTTTCATAAAAACTGAATTTGAGCTGCTTTACTGCAGTTTACTCCAGTTTGCAGTCAGAGCATGGTGAATATTTATAGCTGGAGAAAAGGTTTGGCGCTGGTCGACTCGATAAGCAAATGAGAGAAAGAGGTAAACGAAGCCCACACAGAGTCCGGAATTCATTCCGATGGAGAGGAAGGTTGGAGGAGGCCATAATCGATTTTGCAAACTGACACCTACGGGTGATCCTTCACCCTCCACCTTTTTTCTCCGCCTCCCCCGGTCCCCCACTCCTCCTGCCTCAGGGGGAAGAATTCCTTAACCCACATTGCCATACCCCTCCTCTCAGCCCCTCTTTTCCCCTTCTTTGCACAGACCTACCTTGCTGTCTCTGGGGAGATGAGGGTGGGGCAAGATCTGCAAGAGGGAGGGGTAGATGCGGGGGACTTCTCAGCGTGCGTGAGGGGTGAAAAGGGTGTAATGGTAAAGGGGGGGGGGGGGGGGGGGGTGCAATCAATGAGCTGAGTTGGAAGCTGGAGAAGAAAAGAAAGAAATAGAAGAAAAAAACCAATTTTAGCCCGTCTCTCTCTCTCATCGCTTACAATTTCCATTCGCTTGCATTTTCTATTGAAAGCCAATAGCGTTGTCCTGGGCTCGAGATGGATGGCTGCACTGGAGCTAAGGTTTAATCAATAGGTCTTTTTAATTTGCCATCGATCCACGTTAAAAGCTACTGCGCCTCTTGGTGCTGTTGCTGAATGTGTGTGTGCGTGCGTCGTTGGAGCACACGCTCGCATACGGCTGTGTGTGTGTGTAACCATACACACTGTATGTGTGTTTGTGTGAATACGTGATAGTAGTTGGATGCGGATTCGAGTGTCTTTGTGGGTTCTGGTGTGCAGCAGAGGAAGAGATGGCCACTGTGCTTCGGTTTATTGACATTCTAGCCATTATTTAATTATTTAATTCCCAGACAGATACTAATGGAGCTGGCTAATAGATTGCGGTTGCTTTCCCTTCCTTCCAAGCCTCTGAATATATGTATAAATGGAATTAGGCTTGACTTGGCCGGTGTTGGAGAGCATTCACAGTGCAATGCAAGGCCGCTCCCCCGAGACTCGACTCTCCTATAGGCACATCAACAGCTAGAAATGCACTCAGGCGCACACCCAGTCACTGAGGCATGTCACGCTTAATTGCTTTTGCAGATATCATGGGCAGCTATGAGAATGCGCCAGCTCTTTCATGTGGGTGTTGTTTATTTCATTTCTTTTATCTTTTTGACCCTGCTTTTGGTTTTCAAGGATATTCTGGTCTGAAGAGGTCTCCCCACTTGGTAATATGGGGTGAAGTGGCACAGAAATGGCATTAATGAAGCTCAGTGGGGGAGGTGAACCACTAGGTTCCATTGTCTGCTTCAGTGATGTTTTACCTGTGGGTCGAAAGGGAATGATCCCAGTATGTCTAAGCTTCATGACTACAGCTTGCTCCTTACACGCCCCACACACACATTTATCAACCTCTTGTACATTATTTTATTGTGAATAGATGATATTTACGATTCTGTCTGCTCTTTTCCAGGTGACCGCATACGTCAGACTGAAAACCGCGCAACTCGCTGTAAGGTGGAACGCCTGCAGCTGTTGATGCAGCAGAAGCGTCTGCGCAGGAAGGCCAGGAGGGACCAACGCTCTCCTTATCAGTGGCTGCCCAACCGCAAGGCCGGGCGCAGCAACAGTAACAGCAGCATGTCCAGCGAGGGCTCTCTGGATCTGGACTTTGACGATTCAGTGTGGAAGCCCGACGTGAAGGCCGACTTGAAGTCCGAGTTCGTCATGGCTTGAATCACATGCTTTCCTTCCCCCATACGTCAAGATTGAGAGATGCACAAAGCGTTTCTTGGGATTTACTTGGAGATATATTACAGAGGGAGTGTATTGGCAGGAGGTGAGATTGAACTGCATAAAGGAAATCAAAGTTGTCCTTGTGACTGTTATCTGTCGCATGAATAAAAGCGCCTCCCTGCAGACCTTAATCCCATTCTGTCCTTCACGGTTGACATTGTGAAAAGCAGAAACGATAACAAAGAACTTTGGTGTGATGCTTGGGTTTGGACGGGCGATATCTGGACTTCACCAGTGTACAAGACTTTTTTTGGGGGGTGCTGTGAGATCAGAAATCACACCTGGACTGGAGCATAGCAGAATTAAGTGGGTGGTGGTGGTGTTTGTTTTCAGTTTTTTTTTTCCAGCATTTTTTTTTAAGTGCACTCTGGGCAAAAATGAAGAGATCCACACTGGACTTTATGAACAGGACCGGAGCAACAGAGACTGTGGAATATTCCAATGGGCATTCTTATTATTCTCAAAACTAACCAATCAGAGTCCAGTTTTGTTTCCTGTTACGGGGTGGTTAAACTTTTTTCTCTTTTTTTTCACTTTTAAGCATATTATATTTTATAAAAAAACAAAACAATATGTAGCACTGTTCACAAAGCATTCAGGTTTTCATATAACAGTTCAAAGTAGTTGTTTATTTGCACATGATCTTGATTTTAAACAGCTGGTCAAAATGTGCAAGGAGGAGGAGGCGGGGCCTGAAATGGAATAAAAAAAAGTAAAAAGGAATATTGAAGTATTGATACCAACCTCAATGACATAGGGTATTGATAGGAATGACTAATAAACAAGATGAATTAATATTAAGAGAAAGTGCTTTAGAGGATTTTAAAATCTTTAAAATATATAATAGAAAACTCTATTTTTGTTTCTCTTCCTATCTGCTGTTTTGTAAAAACAGCAGCCCTCTGTGACTTTAGTCGAGTTGTTGACTGCCAGCAAATGTGTGCATCCATTCCACATTTCCATTAGCTCGTTTGTGAATTACTTTGTGCTGCCACAACAAATAAAAGCAGAGACTGTTGTCATCCTTCTCAGCTGATGTCGCACACACTTGAATGGATCTGTTGAGGGATTTGGACTTCATGTACATAAACGTGACAATTGGCAAATGTTTATGAGGGTGTGTGTATGTTTGGCACTAATTTTAAGATAATCTTAGACTCTTCTGTGGGTTCTGTCTCCCAAATAACTCCACATTTTCACACCATGGAAATCAGCTGCAGTTAAAAGTGTAGGTTACTAAATATCGTAACGAAAAAGGCTAAATTAAAGTTGTAGTTTTGGGCCCTTGAGGTGTACCCCGTTATCACCGTGACTGTGATGGTAAAGGAGAAGCGGTGGCATCATTTTCTGGCATCCTTATCTAGTGCCTGCACCAGAACATCCATTGACATATCAGGTTAGGCCTTTTTACGGTTTTGCTGCTACACATGGGAGCTTAAAATGAGGACAACAAAAAAAATTAATAAATAAAGCAAGTGGAGGGGAAAGGTGACTTTTCTTTGCATGCAAAAGTGTGAAATCACACAGATCTTTTTTTTATATTGAAAGAAAAAATTTAACTGGTGCTTTGGTAATGAAGGTTAACAACATGCATGAATTTGTGAAGAAAATAAAAAAAAATGCTGCTTTTTTGTTGGTTAGGTTTTTGTAACTTAAGTTTCGATGTTAAACGACGGTGTCCTGCTAAAGTAGATGACGCAAAACCAAAACGGATGAAGTTAAGCATAGACTCGCGTTGTTGCTCAGCACCGAACATTCCTGTTGTGTGACGATGAAGACGATGAGCAAAGAGCGAACGACTCTCTGTGTCACTCCCTGAATGCTGTTATTTTTAACCCCCGGTGTTCCACGAGGACCCAGACAGCCGACAAACTGTTTAGCCTCCCCTCCTCCTCGCCCTCCACCACCTCCTCCCCCAGCCTGAACGCTGACAGAGGCTCGTGTGGACGAAACCCTGCAGGGACTCGAGAGACCAGTGGATTTAAAGAACTGAGAAATCAACCCGAGTGGAGCATCTGGTCCGTCTCTTCTCTGTCTGACTGACCACCTTACCACGATTGCACTCCCAGAGATTGCAGTGAGAGATTACCTTTTTTGGTAAACCTCATCTTTTCTTTTTTTTTTTAAGTGGCCTTACCTTTCACTAAAAAATGAGACACTTGGGGACAATGGGGATGGGAATGTTATTTTTTTTTCCTGTTTGTTTTTTTTAATTTTCTGTGCATATCGATGTTGGATTTGTCATCACAGCGCCATGTTTTTGTCACTGAGGACACTGGGCATCTTTCGTTTAGTGCTTTTAGCTTGTGGAGTCTCTATTATGTCAAGGCTTCTGTGCCTTAAAAATTGCCCTTGCAGTGTCGGTGTCAGATTCAATCTAGTTTTTGTCGGTTGGTATACATGACTGTAGTATTCACAACCATGGCAGTCATAGATTTTTAGGGGTAAAGCTTGTTTTGATTCTCAAATATGACCTTTGTCCCGGTTCTCCATTGTGTTGCCATGCCTGTTGGTCTGTTATCTGAACCTCATGTCCCCTCCTAACAGCAAGCTGCAAAAAGCTACAAAGCTGAGGAAGATTTTGCCACAGTACTTAAATGGTAAAGAAAAGTCCTCTGAGGGCTTTAGACTACATGCACTTCCTGTTTCCATGAATGCGACAATTTTAAAGGACAACTGAACCCCAGCCCCTCCCAAATTTTATTTATTTTTTTTGTATATGTATGAACTATACTCTGTGTGTGCCTCACTTCTGTGTGAAACTCAAAAAGAAGAAACAAAACAAAAAGATGATTAAAGCATTACAGAGAGGATAAATAACAGTATGTTGGTGAAATTCTGATCACATCATTTAAGTTGCCTGTTCTTTCTTGTAGCCAACTATTGAAAATAACAGGTTTCAAGAATACAATTTACAATGTTCTAGCTCTAGACCGGTGTAGCACATGTGTGACTGTATTAATTTATGAAACCAAAATGGTAACTGTGAATTATGTATTTCTTTGTGCATTTTTTTTTTTTTTTTTTTGGAAAAAAAAAAGTTCGGGGGAGAACGTTGTCGCGACACAGCTGCAGCTTTATGCTCGTGTCTGAAAAGAGACTTTTTATTTTTGTTTGTTTTTTGGTGGAGTATAACGGAAACAAAAAAGCCTGTTTCCAAAAAAACAGAAAAAGTTGGAAAAAAATAGGAAAAAAGAAAAAAATATATGAATATATTTTTTTTCTTAAGCAATACATTTCAGTGTGACTTGTGATAGAACATTTTCTTTTTTTAGGTAATAAATAAATAAAAACAAAATGAGTACATGGGTTTGTCTCCATGTGTTTTTATTACCAAATCATTTGAGAACATTGAAGCATGTTTAGTCTTTATTCACCTGTGCCAAAAGGCAAAAGTTAGGCGTGTGTGTGTGTTTGTGGGCAAGACTGTAGCAACAGGGCACCTGACAATTGGGGAGACGACGAGGAAGAAGAACACTTGGAAATAACTACCTCCAGCGGTACCATGGCCTCAACATTAATGCAATTTGAGTCTGCATAAGTACCACAAACTCAATATTTATGACTGATGATCCTGCACAATGGCCAAGACTTTTAACTGATAGCATGTGCTGTCAAACTGACAAAAGGACCAGTGCAAATCACATACATTGTATTTGATATTTAATTAGATTTTTTATGCAATTTGCACTTTCTTTATGTTTGTTGCTATGGGGTGGTGGAGGGTTTTTTGCAAATGTAAACATTACCATACACGCAGTATTATGCAAGATAAACAGTTTTGCACTCTACCAAAGGTATTTGTTTCATAAAAAGTTAGTGCAGTCAAACAGTGCGTCTATGCTGTGGCTCTCTTGTGGGGGGAGGGTCGGGTTTCAAGGTTCATTTTAATGGAGGGGGGGCCCCAAAGTTCATCTTCCCTTGGGCCCCAAAATGCCTTGAAACGGCCCTGTTTGTGCGTTGCCTGTTCGCGAATTGTCTCATGAGCCACTGGAAGAATCTATCGTTTGAAGTACATTTACAGCTAATTAACATTTTGAGTTGATCCAATTCAGAATGACCACCATAGATAATCAACATTAGCAAACTGAAATTGACATGATTCATTTAAAGATATTGATTTAAAATGTGATGTGATATTAGTTGTTAGCAATTTGGGTAACACTTTACAATAAGGGTCCCTTTATTAACAATAGTGCATTATTAAGCATTAATAAACTATTAAAGTAGTAATAACTGCTTAATATTAATGTTACTATTATGTAATGCATTAATAAGCAGACACCCTCCCCCTGGCCCTTTGTCCTAACCTTAAGGACACTTAATAGTTAATATCGGTAACGTTAATTAAGGGACCCTTATTGTAAAGTGTTACAGCACTTTGTGTTTTTAATGAATGTTGCAAGATCCTGCAAAATTGTGTAAATTTGACCAAAACATCTATAACGCCATCTTTTCTCAGCATAATATGATGGTTTCAAAAATAATAATTCCTTTACAGAATAATGGATCTTTAATCGACCAAGAAATTTTTTTAAATTAAACAATGAAATATAAAGAGTGACGAAACTTTCAACCGCACTGATAAATATGGTATCGTACTCAACAACTAATTTGTTCAGAAGATGATAGCCACACAACCATCCTGACAACTCGGTCAGCTCTTCCTCTTAATATTCTGCATTTTATTCACATAAATAATGTTTCATTGTAAGATGAGACAACATAAGACTGTATAGTGACAGATGGAAGGGTTGTTTGTCTTTTGAGCCAGAAATTGGAGCATTATTGGGATAAAACCTAAAAGAACTCAGACTGAGAGGCAGTAACACGACATTTATTCTGCAAGAAAGTTTGCTTTTGCATTATGGAAGCTTCTGCTCTTTGTTTTGTGTAGCTATAGTGATCATAAGTTGGAAAAAACAGTTTCCTCTATAATAAAATGGTCTCTTAGCATTTTTTTCCGTCTGGGTTCTCTTCCGCATTTTGCACATCCCGTCTCTGTCCTTCGCCTGTAAAAACCCTAAATATAGCGCTTAGTCAGCAATCAATGTGAGAAAGGCAAACCTAATCATGACGGGCCATTTCAGGGTTATTTTCATAGTCATTCTGGTTTTGCAAGAAACTTCTTCAAAAATAAAGTTTCTGAAATACATATAAATGAACAGAAAGGCACAGAAAAAAGGAAAAGGCAGTTAATCTGTACTGCATTTACTGGATGTTACGTGTAGCTACAGGTTTTTGAGTGTTTCTGTCTCCTCTTTGCAGAATTATTTTTAGATTATTTGTTTCTCAATACTTGCGTCAAAAGTCCCCCGCCACCCACTGACCATTCTGAAAAAAAATAGCTGCTGTTATTCTGCAGATATCTCAAAAAAATCAATGAATGAACCAGAGCCAACAAGTCACTCAGTTCCTGAACTAAAACTTGAAAAATGTTACGAATCCGTTCATAGCAGCAAAATCTTCCAGTCCGCGCATTCACCCTGTTAACCAATCACATTGCAGCAATGCAGAATAAAAAATTGTGCTGATACATGTCTGGAGTCTTGGTGCACAGGAGGGTGTGAGTATTTCAGAAACTGCAAATCTCTGGGGAACTTCACCACAACAGTCTCAGTTTACTCAGAACGGTTCTCATAAAGTATGATAAAACAGTGAAGTGAAACGGTTTGTTGGTGAGTAGTCGGTACAGAGAAAAGAGTGTACACCATGTCCAATCTTAAAGGTTAATGTGCTACAAGAACCGTAAGAAGATGTTTTATTTGAGTCATGTCAGTCATGAACAGAATTCTGACGGTGAAGTGGGCGTAGTCCGATCAAACCTGGTCAGTGGAGGACTTCAGAGGAACATCTGGTAAATCGGAACTTCTGCAAAGGCCGCAGTTTCTGCTCATTTCTGTTTTTCCATCTGCAGTTAGCACAACTTTGGCAACTCTCAGCTCTTCTATTGATTACCCATGCACCACACCTGAATTGAAGATAACATGTTTGGGAGAGTTTCATCACAAATGTGGCATGTGCAGTTTTATGCTCCCATGCATATGTTGCATTAAACTAGAAAAAGCTGGAGGTTCATTTGAAAGGCAGTTTGTTTCACACGATGGACTTTTGGGTGGTAGGGCAGCAGTAGCTCAGGATGTAGAGCAGGTTGTCCAGTAATCGGAACGTTGCAGGTTTGACCCTGGCTCCCGGAAGAGAATGCTGCTGTTGTGTCCTTGGGCAAGCCACTTAACCCTCCTTAACTGCTGGTGGTGGGTGGAGGGACCGGTGGTGCTTGTACTCAGAAAGCCTCGCCTCTGTTAGTGCCCCCCCGTGCAGCTGTGGCTACAATGTAGCTCATCACCACCAGTGTGTGAATGTGTGTGTGAATGCATTCACTGTAGTGTAAAGCACTTTGGAGTCCTCTGACTCTGAAAGGCGCTATAGAAGTGCAGGTCATTTATCATGGTACGGATGGTTGATCCACTTGATTCCAGCTGTTTGTTCAAGCTTTTAATAACCAGAACACAAAAACATACATTTGAAACTCTTACACAAGCTACAGCTTCTATATAAAAGGTAATCACATGCACTATGCAGCTATTCACTGAAACGACGTGAACTTGTTAATGCGATGTGTGAAGTCTAAAATAAAACAGCTGAAAATGGAGCCTTATTATTATGGCAGTGAGTTTCTTTGAAGACCATTTAAGCCCTCTTCCTCCTCCAGCTGTCAGTGAAATGAGACTGTAACAGAACAGACCACAAGTAGGAATGTTGACACACATTTAAAGTTAATATCGCAGGTGCAGCTGGCTGACTTTTCTCATGTTACTGGATACAACACGAGCAAAAGGTGCAGCGGTTCGCTGATGAATTCTCATGGCTTCCAGTCATACTGCAACTACTGAGAGCCTCTTCTGAGAAGTCACTGCCTATTTCTGACTGCATCTGACAGTCAGCTCTCTCAGCCTCCGCAACTTTCTGCAGGTTTTGCCGCCTGTGGATGTTAACTGCCTTTAGAGACAGAGAAGAACTCAGCTGCCACCGCCAACTGAAACCCTGTGGCTTTGGGATAGAGAGGAGTTCCACAGCAGTGGGGTTTCACACGTTGTTGAGTGATCTAAGATAAGATGTCTTCAGCTGTATCCTGCCCTCACTCTAAACACATACGCAGACATAAACACGAGCATAACGGAAAATACACCAGGATGTCACGATGCAAAGAAAGCGGGTGGTGCACTCTCTGAAAGTTCACGGTAAACACATTTAGCTCACTGCTTGTGCAACAGGCTGAGTGTGCTGTGTGCATTTGGGAAAAACGTATTTAAAAAGAGCCTAGTGTGGTTTTTAGGGTTCCCTGTTTTATTTGTTTTTGTGCGAGTTAAAGGTTGCAAAGTTGCGTCTCCAAAGTCCAGATCAAGACATGTCAGTACTCTAGAACTATCTTTGTGTTTTTTGTTCCTCAATAAAAAACGTGTGTGTGCATGTCCTGCATGTTGGAGCTAGATTAGACAGAGAACGAGTAATTAACCTCCACACGTTTATCCCTGGCCCCTTAAATGACCAATAAGAGCAGACTGGACATTTTACAATTGAAAAAATCTGCTGCTAAAAATTTGTTTTCATCTTGTATAAATTAAGTTAATAAATTAATTTAGGCTAAACCACTTCAGGTAACAGATTAACAAACTAACTTGACTCCTTGCAGAACTGCAAGTGAGGTGGTCTAAATTTTTGATTCTGAGGTTTTCAAAACCTTTTTCCAACCATTGCACATTTTGAAGTGAAGTGGTTGATGCCCCAAAACCACTTCTGAATAATCTTTGCCACTGCAAAATAATTGACTCCAACATCTTTGGAAGTGACCATAGAAACTCTCACTGATGTGCAGCAACAACGTCAGCGATTGCTGCTGATGGATTCGTCCTTTCATTAAATTTCACTCAACTTTTGGCAACTGGAGAAACATTTTTTGGCCTCTGTGTACATGTTGGTCTGACTATTATCTAAACATCTCAACAACCACTGGTCAATTTGAATGAAACTTGCAGAAAGCCCTTATTGGACGAACATCCAAACAAGGCAGCTTTATTTATGTAGCACATTTCATACACAGAGGCAATTCAGTGGGCTTTCCAATTACAAGAATGGCAAGAACAATAACATCAACGTGACACGTAATTAAAATACACACAAATTCAATTTTGATTTCAAAGTTACTGGAGTTGGGTCACATTTGAGGTCATGAGGAAGCTGATTCCATCTGTGTGCAGCATAGTAGCTAAAAGCAGCTTCACCCTGTTTGGTTCTGACCCGGGGTTCTACCAGCTGACTGTTTCCTAAGGATCTCAGAACCCTGCTGGTCTACATCTTTTTGAGTCAATCAAGATGGTCACCACAGCTGATCTTGACCAATGATGGCCAACACAAAAATGGCTATCGCTCAATAATTTTGAAGATATTGATCTAAAGTTTCATGCATGAGTTGCTGAGAATCATTTACAACAAACACACAACGTGAGTTAAGAGATTCTTTCCTATCATTACATAAACTCAGTTTAACATACTTTATGCATTTCTTCAATAAATGCTTGTCCTTTTGACTTCATCTAAAGTTACCAAACTTCCATCAACTCACAGAATCTCCACAGTCGTTACCGATAACAAACCCCATTTATCCATTAAAATCTTGCTTTCTTTTTCTTGCATATTGTTTGTCAATCTTGTACAACTCACCAACTGCTTGACTGGAAGAGATTTGGGTTTGTGTAAACTTTGGTCGTGCCTTCACCCTTCTTTCTACATTGTGTCGAGCTTTACTCTTCTTTGTCTAAGTGCATGATTTTACCATTTTACTCAAGGAAAACAAACAACCTCTTAGCTCTGATGGAAGCCCCATCTGCACACAAGAGTAATGGAGCGAAAACAGTTAGGAAACATTTTTCTTCCGGTCAGAGCGTCCACATCAGAGTGTCCTCAAGTCTCCTCCTTCCTAAGACCTTGCGGTTGTTCACACGGCCGGCAGGGACCTTGTTGTCTGTTGTCTACTCCTTGTTTGTTCTCTGCACGGCTGAAAGAGAGGTTTTCAGTGTGAAACGTTACCTGGTGGATATTTATGCAGCTGTGAGGCTGTGAACAGAATCTTTGATATCGTTTCAAAGATACTCATGCTCATGGTCCCTCTGTGAAACTTTCCACAAGCCCACTGAGCCTCTGCAGGACAATGCACCCAAGCACTATCCACACTCAGAGGTGTGCAGCTGTCGATCCTCATCGACGGGGAGTTGACCTCAGATTCAAACTCGGCGACCCCGGACGTGGAAATAGAGCAGAGGTCACGGTTAAAATAAACCTCGGAGGCTGAATAAACAGGATGTGTCTATCCACCCAGAAACAGGGCACTGATTAATCAAACAATGCTGCTTTTTGGAGGAAAAGAAGTGTAAATCATTTGTGTGGAAGTGCACAGAGTAAACGTTCTGTTCAGTGATATAATGAATCAAGCTGCTTAGCAACAAAAGCAGCTCCCAGTGTTCAGAGAGGATTTTCTCCCATCAAACACACTGTAATTTATTTTAAGACCACGAGCGTACCTGTGAGAATGAATAGAAATGTCAAGGTATTATTCAGTGGAGTCGACTTGCTGGCAGCCAATTGCAGACAGCCGTGATGCACTGATAATGAATAGTGCAAACTATTCTGTCAGTTGCCTATTAGTCATATGCCTTCTAATACCGCCTCCACTCTAGTTAGAGAGTCAGTATATTTTCAATAATATTTTTATCATCATTAAATGCATCCAATCATGGTCTCTAACAGCAGGGCCGCGTCGTTCTCAAGTGGGATTGGACTGATTGGCCAGTGGTGCCACTAACTGCTGGAAAACAACCATCCAGTAACAGCCCATCAAAAGAATATGAATCACTGAATGATTCAGAGACGTGTGGGCAACCATTCAGCAACTATTTTGACCTTTATGCTTTTTTTGTGTTTATTTAAAGCTAACAAGTTCCTTACTTTTAGCTCGAGACAGCTAAATTTACCCTCTTCAGTCCAGCGCGGGATCTTCTTCGTCTTCGTGACATTCGGTTTACAGTTTTCTGCTTTCAGATGAAATTGTGAAGGAGAAGAAAATGCCGGGCATGAAAGCAGAGGATTTCTGTTTTTTTTTTTTGTTTTTTTACCTTGAACATCGCTATTATAGACTCAGCACTTGGGTGGTTTCTGGCAGCTGTCATATGTCAAACACTCTTCTAGTAGGAGTCCTCCACCTCTCTTTCCTCTGAGAAGATCAGGTACCTTTTCAGCGGTTGCTCCGGTGACCTTTAGCAGCTGTGGGGGTGAAATCAGCAGAGCACTTAAGTTTCCTTGTGATTTTTCTTTTTGCATCTGTGTAATTTTCTCCAGCATAAACACACAGTCCCGAATTACTGAGCTGCCCTATTACCAATTTGCATAGAAAAACTGACCTAAATCCTAAAAAAGACAATAGCATGCGTTTTCTCTTACCTTTTACACCTTTTGTTCAGCACATGACAGGAGATAATTGCAGACTATTTCCACATGCAGTAAAAGCGCTGACAGTATGATATTAACCCTACCTGTGTGATTATACAGTACTGACTGGTGTGGCAGAAAATGTAACCCTGGGCTGAGGAAGTGTAACAGCACTCCACAGTGCAGCTTTTCTGGTCTTGGGGTCTCTCATTCTGCAGATTATCAGTCTTGCTGCCCGATTAGTTCTGTGTCAGAGTTAATAGTGGAAGGGTGTGCTGTTGGTGCTCCATGCTGACTGCCCATCCTTCACTTAAAATGTGACTTCTCATGCTAAACATGCAATCAAAAAGGGCAGGCCAGCAGTTTGGATGTCCTCCGTCATTTTTTGTTGTTGTTTTATTTATTTATTTTCTCTTTACCATCTGTGCTCACCACCACCATCCTGCTGGCCCCTCTTACTCAGCCACCCCTCCATCAATCCACCCTTGGCCCCCATTAGTGAATGCGGCACTGTGAGTTATGGAATGGCTTTACAGTGTGCTGAACCAGCTGAGGTCATGAATACAGACAGAGTGCACGGAGCCCTGTGTGCTGAATGCCAATGAGACGGTCCTTCTCCAGCCAGAAGCTAAACACAAGAACTGGCTTGCCACTTCGCATGAGACACCAGGAAAGGCAGAGATCCTGCTAATCAGCCAAGAGTGCATTTGTATGTGGGAGAGTAGTCAGCATTAACCATCTAGTAAAGGGCAGAGATCCCTCTTAGGGAGTGAAGATCTTGGCTCGTCTTAAACACAAACCATTTTTGACAAGTACCCCTCCTCGTGTGTATCTTTTACATCTCTCTTTTTTTGTCTTGCAGAGCACGTGAGGAAACATCAGTTGTATGCGTGGGTTTAACATAATTTCCTCTGCAAAAAAGGTGATTTTCTAACCTCCCTAACAAAAAACACGCAGCTGGAAAAAAACGTTGACTGGGAACGGCTCCAAGCTGTGGTTAATTGTTTAATTTTAGAACTTGAAACCCAGGTTCATTCAAAAGGTGCAATGCAGAGTACAAAAAAAATCTCTGCATATTTAACATTAAGTCAAAATTCAAAGTCCACTATTACTTAGCTGCTTTATACTTGCAGCATTTGTCTCAGTCACTTAAAATTCATTGTTAACACACATTTATATTCCGTTTACCTTGAAATGGGGGCAATTATTTGCAATCGGGGGCAATTTGAAATGACTGATAAGCATGCACAGAGCTGTTGGTGTATGCATGCATGGGCTTGCACGTGCATGTGTGTTTTGAGTGTGTGTTTGTGGATGCCATTAATGGTGTTTGTTTTACTTTGGGGGAAGCCCTACACCCATTGTTCATAAAATCCCATATATGGTAATGTAAACACAATGCTTCGTAACTCCTCTGGAGCGTGCATACAAAACTGAATGAACACAGGAAGGCTCACTCTGGCAGGAAGTGGCTGCTGCTGCCATGGCAACAAACTGAAACCCGAGGCAGCGAGGGAGACTCGCCTTTCTCGCTGTCTTGACGTCATTTCTAGTACACTACGACTGAAAGGCTGCAGCGACAGGGCACACGCAAAGCAAACAAAGGTTCAGGGAACTTCTGAGCACTTTAAGAGAAAAAACTCGTGCAGGCTGAATAAATATTTTGCTCAGCCTTTTCAGAAGAATCATGCAAGAAAATTTCCCCATATGTTCAGCAGTATCACAAACAGCAATTTTAAAGAAGCACAGAAAGCATGATTACTATGAGAAAAGCACATTATAAGAAGTGTGACTGATGAGTACAATAGTGCAAAATTAGCAGCATGGTTTCATTCCTTAAACTATAACACTTTTACAGATATGTGGTGTGTGAAACAAGTGCAGCTATTTTGTTTTCACAATCACCAGTTTTATACGGTAAGACTGTGTGTGTGTGTGTGTGTGTGTGTGTGTGTGTGTGTGTGTGTGTGTGTGTGTGTGAGAGACAGGTAGCGAGCCTTTCACCAAACACTGCCATCATCAGGTGACTTCATTTATATTAAAAGGCCTTTAAAAGACACATTTATAGGTTGTATCATGCACTGAGAAGTGAGTGATTGAAACCTTTTTTACTTTTTTACCAAAATATCTTCTTTTGGTCAACAAATGTTAAAAAAATAAAAAATAAAATAAATAAATAAAAATTTGCATGAAATTGAGTATCACAACAGCGGTCTACATTTTTAGTTTTAGTACATTTCAGACAATATGAGAACAACACATCAAAGCCCCCAAGGGCGAAGCTCTCGTTTACCGGTCGATCTACGTTCCTACCCTCACCTATGGTTACGAGCTTTGGGTAGTGACCGAAAGAACGAGATCACGGATACAAGCGGCCGAAATGAGTTTTCTCCGCAGGGAGTCTGGGCTCTCCCTTAGAGATAGGGTGAGAAGCTCGGTCATCCGGGAGGGGTTTGGAGTAGATCCGCTGCTCCTCCACATCGAGAGGAACCAGTTGAGATGACTTGGGCATCAGGTTAGGATGCCTCCTGGATGCTTCCCTAGTGAGGTTTTCTGGGCACGTCCAATCGGGAGGAGACCCAAAGGAAGACCCAGGACACGCTGGAGGGACTATGTCTCTCAGCTGGCCAGGGAATGTCTTGGGATTCCCCCGGAGGAGCTGGTCCAAGTGGCTGGGGAGAGGGAAATCTGGGCCTCTCTGCTTAGGCTGCTGCCCCCGCGACCCGACTCTGGATAAGCGGGTGAAAATGGAGGATGGATGGGTTATGGACTTGGGAAAATCATGAAATGCTATCCTCTCTGGCCACAGGAACCCTCAATAAGATGTGATGGATGGTGCAGGGGGAGGCCCGGGCTTCCCCCTTGGACCTGACGCTGGAATGGAAAATGGATAGAAGGAAAAATAAGACACTAAAATGCTTTTTGTGTGAGTAAAAGTATTTTAATGCAGAAAATATGTTTTTTTTTTTTCACCTGCTCAGCCCTTTAATGTTAAACAATGCCTAATAGCTCAGTTCCACTGCGGGGGTCCAGGCCGGGGCGGGTCAGGGCAGGTCGCTGGTTTGTTTGTCCCGATTGTAAAACCGGTCCATACAACCGACCCGGACCATGCCATTCACGGGCCCCTTCTGTTGTAGGTCCATAGGACAATGGAGCGGTACGGCTAGGGTGGAGCGGCAGCGTCAAAACAACACGGTCCACCGATTGAAGGACAGAAATACGTCACTACTTGCGACAAGAAAAACAAGCCCTGGAGTTCTGTTGTTTGTATTATCATTATATTTTCATTAGTTGTACACGGATGTGAGAAAAATCCAGCAAGCAGCAGCACGGTTTAGTGAGCTTCAGACCGCCAAACACTCCTCACCACCATCATCAACGATGGCCACATTCAGGATGAGCTAGATGGTCTAGTCCAGCCACAGGATTCGAATGGATGTTGGGACAGAATCTAAAGAAATTAAGAGCACTGATATGAAGCGAC
Organism: Aphyosemion australe; assembly: GCA_006937985.1. Taxonomy (NCBI): domain Eukaryota; kingdom Metazoa; phylum Chordata; class Actinopteri; order Cyprinodontiformes; family Nothobranchiidae; genus Aphyosemion; species Aphyosemion australe. Next base: position 862,210 of record SSNS01000257.1, read on the forward strand.
GGTACGCATTTACGTTTAACCCCACCTGCCAAGTGAGAGTCCAAACACTCTCCTGAAATTGCAGACCCACACTGGTCCATACCGGCCAGCGATGACCCACCCTGACCCGTCCCAATCCCCCGCAATGGAACCGAGAGATCAAATATTTCAGAACTGAATGCCTTTTGTTTTCATTTCTCACTCTAAGACTCTTTTGGCAGTACTGTCTCTGCTGATGCAATACAAACCTCAAGCTAAAAACCAAAGAAATGTGTTCATCCCTATATCCTTTTGTTCCTTTTCCTGTAATTAAAAACTCTGCAAACATGCAAGTGTATCCAACTCTGTCTCCACAAGTGTGCTGTAGCCTTTATCCTCATAAGTACCTCTTGATTCTTAATGCTTCTGCAGGATTATGCAGCAAAAAGACAGAAAGAAAAGGTAAAGATCTGATTTCGCCTGACCCGAAAGGCTAAATCCCTTGATGACAAACCTCTTTTAAATAGGAGTAGACCTTACAATGGTGTGTCTGCTCATGTTGTTGGGGGTAGTTATAGACAATGGGACACGTGCATTAAGATGGGGAGGCTTAAGAGGGGGCATGTGTGAATGCAAATAGGGGTGAACCCCAACGCCCTCCACCACCCTTACTTATTCAACATAGCTCATATTGAAGGAAAAACACACACACACACACACACACACACACACACACACACACACACACACACGAAAATGCATACATACCTAGTGACAAACACCTGCTCTATGGACCAATAATGATCCAACCCCCTCCTGTTCTCACCTCCCTTTTTTATTTCCTCTCAAAGGCAAGAGACAGGTGCTGGAGTCCTCAGGGTTTTTGGCTCCATAGAGATCATTAGTCCTTCACACACACCTCACAAAAACATGCAGGCAAACAAAAGTAAGGGGATTCTTATTCCATACCAGTCTTTCTATGCTTAAGATTAATTGGTCATTTTTTAGGAACGCTACAATAAAACGTCTGTCTGCAGCTGTTTTGGGCTTGATTTACTCATCAAAATTAGTCTTGATCAGCTGCAAAATCTTAGAACTATTTTAAACCGATTTCTTAAAGACAATACTTTTAGCAGTTATCTTTAAATTTAGGGGTCACTTAACCAAAAATGTAAAAAAAAACCTGCTATCAGTCTAAGATGCTGGCCATTTCCCATCCATCCATCCATCCATCCATCCATCCATCCATCCATCCATCCATCCATCCATCCATCCATCCATCCATCCATCCATCCATCCATCCATCCATCCATCCATCCATCCATCCATCCATCCATCCGTGTGCATTTATCTACAGTCTGTTTGCAAAGGCAAGAGGTTCAGGAGGAAAACCCAGGCATTGCTTCCCCATAACTCATGTGTTTGGATCTTAAGATGTTCCCAGTCTAGAAAGGATCAGTAACCTCTTCAGTCATCTGTATTTGCATTAGAACTTGTTGGAGTTGGGGACCTGTAGTGTTTCTGGATTTTGCCTGGCTGAGCTCCAATAGTCAAGAGTCAACCACCAAGTTCTTCATACCTCCAACCCATTATTGAAACTCTGAAAAGCTTAACCAAAGACCCACACATACAAAGTAAGAGTTGAATTTTTCTCATCGATAAATCAAGATACTCTGACAAGTTAGAAAATACGACATTATATTTATATAAAATTATATCCTAAAATTATTAGATGCAACTTTAAATGATCCTCGAAACATAAAAAAATAAAGAGTAGCTTTAATAAATCATCATCACTAGCTTCTTTCCATAAAAGTGAATCTTTTTTTTGTAATTCAGGATTTAATCTTAGCAGAAATGAATAGTTTTGATTATACCAAATTTTAATTATGTTTTATTTATTTATTTTATTTAGGGTTGGTGACTAATAATAGAGTGACACATCACCAGCCTTCCAATACCACTGAGTGTGATCCTATTGTCCATGGTAGGATCAGTAGATCATCTGGGACCCTCCTGCCATGTTGCCCTCCCTTCCTCTTTTTCCAAAACGGCATGGGGGCCTCTGGTGCAACAGGGGGCCAGTGATCAATAGGGATTTTGTGTTTGTCTGTGAGTGTATGTGTGTCTGCAGAGGTCGGTTTCTGTTACCCCGTCTGCATTTGTGTTTCCATCTGCGTGTTCATTTAAGTGATGCTGGGAGGAGGGGGCGGCATCTTTTAGTTTAGTGCTATAGTTTTGACTGATAGGGTGGTGGGTCCCGGTGCGCAGGGGCCCAGGGGAACGGCTCTGTATTGGCAGGCTTTGCAGAGAGGCTTTCTGTTCCCCCATCGATCCCAACATGTCAATTAGACAGACTGAAATAAATGTGCCCTGAACCTCAGCAAGCCGGCTGTATGTTGAACCTCCCATGTAAACGACACCCACATATCAACCCCCGCGTCACCGGAGCTGGGGGCATACCAAAAGGCCTTGTGGGTTAGAATTGACTGAGTGCTTTTCCGTTGCACAGATTGTTTTTCACTTTGACCCCAGCTTTTACTTGTGAAAAGTCAGACAATGCGTGTGACGCTGCAGGTGAATTACCTTTTATGGGCGTCACTTTGCCTTTGGTTTCTCCCTGGAAACATCTGCCACACTAAAGTCAAAGCAAGGCAGGGGGGTGTCTGCATTTGTTGCCTAAACTTTAAGCAGTGTGAAAATTTCAGAGGTTGAAATATATTTAATGAAGTGTGAAAATGCGTAACATTGATAATTATGAACAAAACGGTTCTGATCCAGATCCAGATGTTTAACAAGATAACTTTAGTCATATTTATAGTGAAAATCATGCTAAGTTTAAACCAACACAATTGAGTAATAGTATATTTTGTCCTCTGTATTGGTAAATGGTAATAAAATGCTAACGGCATTCACAAAGAAGATTCCAAAATGTCTCAAGAGGCGTTTTTAATTTTTCATGAGTTACAGGGTCTTCCTCTGATGTTTCTGGAATTTCAAAAGAAACAGTTTAGAAAAACAAATTTAAAATTGTCACAAAATCATTGCATGTATTTGTGACCCTTTGGGAAATCTGAGACAACTTTTGGGAGGGGTTTGTGACTGAAAAAATGTAATCTGGCATTCCAGATGCAAGACAAGCAAACGAAAAAAGCAAATTAAAAAGAGGACAAATAAGAAAAATATGAGTACAATAGTTATAACACTTAATTTCTAAAGTAAAATAAGATTTGGAAAAAATTGCACTCTGTGCTGCAAATATTAACAGAGGCTAATTAGTTTAGCACAAATGAGCAGCACACTTAGGCTTAAATCAAATTCTGCAAGGTTTATTCAGGGAAGATTTTCCTTCTCTTCATCTCTTTAGCATTGAGACTGGGTTTAGTTTATGAAGTCACTGACCATTACTAATAATTAGATAAACAGGGGAGACAGGTATACCAGTTAGGGAAAGAGACAAACTTCCTGTTTCTGCTAATTAAGCTAGCACACAACTAAACTTGACAAGCTAACTAGCTTACTAGATCCAGTTTATCACAGACCACAGCTCCAGGTTTATCTTCCTTAAAAATCAATTACTGTGAATAATTTTAAATTTCTTCTAGAGTTCAGCTATTGTTGTTACTTTAGAAACTGTTGCTCTAAAGCAAATGTGAAACATATTTCTCTACTAAACAAAAGCTAAGAGTATGCTAGCACGCAGACACCCAGAGACTCCCGCGGACTTTTGAAGATCACGGATTAGAGGATAAAATTGGCTGTGTCCAAACAAGCTCGCTCTTATGGAGATGGATTGGGGGGTGAAGCCTCTTGAAGATAATGCTCAGAGAAGTGAGCCACCCCCTGACTCCAAGTAATAAACCAATACTACCTCAGTCTCTTCCCCTTCGCTACATCACCTCCCCTTCTCCATATTCACCATCCTCCATCACCCCAACTTTTCACGCCTCTTTCTCTCCAACAGACACCCTTGAGAGAGGACGCCCCACCCTCCCTCCACCCTTCTCTGTCTGCTCCTCTGTACTGATCAGTAGGATTTACTGTGCATTCGTCTACAGGTCTCAGCCGGTCACACACGCCCCCATGGGTCGATCCAGGTCAAATTCAATTTGTAAGATATTATGTATTGATCCCTGCGCTCCGGCCTGTCCCCCTCCCAACCCTCGGTGAAGCCTTGGCAGTGAAGCGTATTGACCCAGATGCATGATTCCTTGGATCACCATCATCATGATGACAGAAGTGTAGGCCGTCTGAGCCAGCATTAGGGTTGGCGGTCTTGGGCTTTTTACCCTGAACCCTTTTGGTACATCTGCTGCTCAACAGACTCCATGGATCACTTGAACCAAAATCTATTGCAATGGATTTCTCTTTCAAGAGAAAAAAACCCCTCTGTATTTCTCTGTTTAGTTAGCATTTGGTCCCATCTGCTGATTTATTTATGATGTGTCTTGTGGAGGGGAGATAACAGGACCTCCCAGATCTTCGACTACTTCATGCTGCCATTTAGCTTAGCCAACAGGTTCTAAATCTTGCAGATCGATAGCTGCTCCCAAGTCTCTCTATCAAATCCACAAGTAAATAATTCAAATGAGATTGTTAAACCCCTTGGAATATAAATTGTGGAGGTAAAAAAAAAACTTTTGTTGTGATTTGGATGTTAGATTTATGGGCATAACATATACTGAAGGGTGAGGGGAAGGAGGGCGGAAGGTGCCATCCATAAATTTGCTGGTTAAATCAATGGCCGCTCTGACTGGATAAGCTGGGTGCTGCAAACCTTTTATGACTCTTCTATTACATTTACATCAAATATTCAAGAGGCTCAATCACTTTCTCATTAGTTAGATCATGGAATTAGACTGTTGTCAAAGCTAAGCAACAACCACTTTTACTTTAGTGCTAAAACGTGTAAATGTCACCAAAGGGGGAAAAGAAAAAACGAGAATAAATCTAGATTTGGTCAAATATATTGTGGCTCGCCACAAACTGACACATAAACAGATGAGCAGAGGTCTTGCATGGCTGCCACAGATAAGAAAAATAAGGTCATTCACTAACAGGGGAGAAAGCGCTACGCCAAGGTGAGCAATGGCTATGACATTTCACAAACTAGGCTAATTCCCCAGAAAATTTAGAAAGGGCACGTTGCACATTATTGCATCACGATGGTGATCATGTTCAAAGCATATCACTCTGTTTTCCGCTGCAGCTCATTTATTCTCAGGCCCAGTAATGTTTTCTGTCAAAGCGGCACCAGCCATCCCATAAAACACGTAACTAAATTAAAACGCTTCACGCTGCGCATTGTAAAACAAAGCTCCAAAAAGTGGATATTTGCAGAATGGAACCAAGGAACAATGTTTTAAAGAGCAAAATGTGATTTTACCTCTTATCACCACTAGACCTTGCATTGAAAAGGCTTGGTTCCAAATATAAGGAACACACGTGCATGAACATGTATGATGGAAGTGCATCTGCGCTCGTTTGTGCATTTATAAGTGTATGTGTGAGACTAGGAAGGCTGCAGAGATGGAAAAAAAGACAGAAAGTAGTCATAAGAGTCCCTGCTGGGTGAGTGCAGGGTGGCACTGTGGAGTCTCCTCGTCATAGAGGGATTCCCTCTGTTTACCAGTTCACTTCCTGTCCCAGCAAGGAAGCATAAAGACACTCCGTGACTCCCCTTGGTGGAAACATGAGTCTGCTCTGCTTTGTGACTCACCATGACCTTCAGCCAAACCCTCATCACAGACTTTTTTTAGAAATACCCAAGTGGAAATTTAGTGTACCAAGAGTAAAAATATATGTGGAGATTTTTTTTGTCTTTTTGTTGAAAAGAACTTTTAAAATGAAAACATTTCTGCAGGATGAATTAAACTTAAATGAAGATATTGTCAGTTCTGTTCCTCTTTAGCCTGGCAAGCTGACGGCTCTCAGTCGTGGGGCGGGATCTACGGTTGTCTTTCAAACTGTCTCCACATGCTATTGTACAAACATGACGTACTCACCGCCACGGATGTCAGTCAACAGGACAGTCCACCATACTCCATCAAAGAAGATGCAAATACATCCTTTTTCTAAATAAACTTAAGTACCTCTATCTGCTCTTGACTCAACAAAAAGCCCAAGTCAAAATAGTCCAAAGTTGATGCCAAAGCTGTTTTTTCAGTAACATCCCACCCACCAACAAAGAGCTGTGATCATAGACATGAATACGTAGACGCCCCATTGGGCGCTGGAGAGCGTAACAGCATCGCCGCCATTTTGGATGGGTCTCCTCAGTCTCTAAAGTCAATGCAGGGTGGACAACTATGCCCGTCTTTGTGCAGACTACAGTTGCAACAAACAGTGTACTACTAAAAACAGATCACGTGGGATTACTATTGACTTTTCTAGCCTTAAACCAATAGAGCGCTGTGATTAAACCAATAGAGCGCTGTGATTGGACCAGCACCAGAGGTCCGGGGCTGCTTTGGTTCCAATGGAGCATGACCAGACCGATCATTTTGCTTTGGCAAACTGACGGTCTAGATTCTAGGCTAGTTCCTCTTCTTTTGCTCCCGTCTTCCACAAACATTTGAGGTCCTGTTTGAATTTTAAACAGTCATCTCAATTCTAATTTTTCTCACTTTTGGCAACAAAAACACCAATGTTTTCTAAAAATGTCTCGTAGCGTTATGGGCACTTTTTAAAAAATTGATAAAGAATTGCCAACACAAGCCAACACAACACAGGGAGATATAATTGCACATAAAATAAATAAAACTGCTTCCAGATTTTATTTTTATCACTCTGGTTTGTCTTGTTGCGCAGGGACAGCCATGGCCAAAGGTTTTGAGAACAACACAAATATTAATTGTCAAATGTGTCATTCTCAACAATTTTGGCTCCAATTGTACATTTTCACTCGCTTTAATGAAAAGAATCTTTGCTGAAGCACTTGCTGTGGGAATAATTATTGTCAGATTCACAAGTTTAAGTTTGCTGTCAAACTTTTCTTTTTCCTGTCAACTCACATTCAGGTTTCCCAGTTAAAGCAACGAGAGATTCAGCACTTGTCTCCAGACTTGTCATCATTCTTAGTTTGTAGTTGGTGTTAAAAGTTTATTCCCCAAATGTATTGTTAAGCTTGTATATAGTAGACGTATCCCCAACACAACACACAGCCTGACTCATAAATCAAGTATCTAGTCGATGTGACATCACAGTTCAAGAGTGCAAAATGCCATTTTTTAATGGGATGCCAAGGCTTTACATTGAAAACTAAAAGTGAAAACACTTTTAAAAATGATGGATTGAATGGGCTCAAATATGTTTTTGTTTGTTGTTTTCTTTGGTGATGGTGGATCATGCCATAACTACTTCCTGTTTGCAATTTTTCAAAGCACAGGTAGAAATGTACTGTTTAGCCTTTAGATTGTTGTCGGTATACTTTTCTATCTTTTTTGGTGGCACTTCTTAATGTTGGGTTGTGGACTAAACCATCCATCATATTTAGGGAGACTTCATTTAATATATTTTCACTTTAAAGAAATGATTTCCAGTTCTGTCCAAATTATGACGATTTCAATTGGAACTGTGGAGTAGAATAACACTGAAGAAGACATACCAATAAAGGTTACTCCTACAGGCAACTATGCAGCTAATTAAGAACCAAATGAATAAATTCACCAGTCTCTGTCCAATATCATCATACGTTGACTCTCAACCCGCTGGCAAGCATTAAAACTTAATTTCTTACTAATTTCTTGTTATTCACTTGAAAGAAATATAATTTGTCCTACGGAGGGGTAATTTGTTACACTTCTTATAAAATTACATGTCCATATTGCCCTCAATTGTGGCAATTTAAAGCTGATTTAGCCATCATTAAAAATATAATTTGTTCCTCTAATGTCTGCTCTGGGATGACAAAAAATGTTTTTGGATTTGTGTGCAGCATGGGCAGGATTATTGAGGCATTGCTTTCAGAAATACTTCATTATGTTTATCAATACATGAAATGAGTTCTTCTCATCCCTGTTAGGACAGCTGGTTTTACCCTTTGTTTATTTGTGATCTCATTCTACAACTGCTGTAAGTCAGTGAGACTGATGTTTGACAAGATGAGTTTTAGAACCTGATTTCAAAGAGACTTGACTCAAAATGCCTCTTTTCCCAAATTTGCTTAAACAGGTTAAACTCGAAAATTTAGAATATTGTGCAAAAGTTCATTTATTTCAGTAAAAGCAAAAGGGCCCAAACCAAGTCCTGAGTAGATATGCATGATACAAATTTCCTAAAACCAAACAACACTGACAGAAAATTGATGGATGTTTTTTGTTCATGTTTGGAGTGTTTATGGAAAGGTTGGGGTTAGGGTTAGTAGAGACCTAATCTGGCAAGCCATCCTATACGTAAGTATCTAGTCTGGCCACGAACCATTGAAACAACCCAGTTGTTGGTCGGAATCTATGGTTGTCTTTCAAACTGTCTCTGCACGCAACTGGACAGCGCTAGGACCAATCAGAGCAACAAACAAGGTGATGTATTTACTGCTATGGATGTCAGTCAAAAGGGCAGTTCGCCATACACTGATAATGTCGATGGAGAAGAAGAAGAAGAAGCAAATTCATCCTTTTTCAAAATAAATGACATCAGTACCTCTATCTGCTCTTGCTTCAAAAAGTCTAAATTGTCCAAAGTTTAAGCCATTTTAAAAGACCACCGTTCCTGAGCTGACACCAGTAGTTTGTAGTTTTTTCTCTGCTGCAGCTCCAACAAACATAGGGTGCTGTGATTGGCAAAGCACAAAACTGTTTGGGCCAATGGTAGACCTGCTGAGGCTACAACAAAGCATGGCTAGACCGACCTGCAGAGCAAAATCCTTTTGCAGCTGCTAGTAGAGTCCCACCTGGCAGCAGAAAAAGATGCAAAAAGTCAGATTTGCATAATATGTCCCCTTTAAGGTGGTTTGTTGGCTTGTTAATGTTTTCCACATTTAGAGCAAAGATATTTATACCTATAGGTTTTGAACATAGTCAACCGAAGTTTGAAGAAGGAACAAAAAACAGAGAAAAGTAAATTTTGCACATCTGTCAGCGATTAAGGCGCTTCATACATCATAGAATGATCTGGTGAATGCTATCCAAATGAGGTGTAGGTGTTTATGTCCAGATTTTGTTTTGAACATTCAAATTACAACAGAGTACAAGACATCTCTAACAAGAAGAATGAAAAATATAAGTCTGGCTGTAATTAAAGCGGGCCTCTGGGAAAAGCAGTACCACCAAACCTGGAAGTAAATAAGAACATCTGTCTTTTGTGATGAAGTGTTTGTCTCTGTAAATCATGGACAACATCTCAGTAAGACCCTGGACTCCAGTTCTAATGAATAAGGTTGGTGAAGGCTGTCTGTTGTTTTTCTTTCTCAGTTGTCTGTCTTGGATGTGTACTTCCTTCCTCCCCTTCAGGTTTCAGCTGTGTCTGAGTTTGGTGTCATGGCCCAACAGTCGGAGACGGGGCTAGCGGTGAGCCTGGACTACATCAAACACACACCAGACGCTGCAGCCGGAAGACAGGCAGGAACTGTGAAGTTCTGCTAAACTCTGTCACTGTCTATCATCAAAAAGAGAGGAAAAAAAACGTATTCTGAGAAGCTGTGCATAGAATGGGTGTGAGGCAGGTGGGAAGGGGAGGTTAGCCTCTTTTTTGTTGGTAAGCATGTTTCATTTTTTAGCCTTTTAGGTAAATGCGAATAGAAAATGAGAATATCAGACTTAATGTCAAGTACTAACAGTATTCTCACTCCTCTGCAGTCCTTTCACTGGGTGCATGGCAATTACAAAATACAGCACATGCCAATTTTCCAAGAGAAAAGGTTATTTTCAGTGGATGAAGATAAACTTTCCACTTGACCTGCGTATAATCACAGAGCACAACACTGAAATCAGGTTCTCTCCATGGTTTCTCCATGCAGATCTGACATTTTGCAGGACTGTACTGGAACTTAATGGCAGTTGCTGCATCTGTCTAATCCATGCAGAAACGAACTATTTTGTTTACAATGTGTTCACATAATCAAGTTAGAATAAAGTGCAGAAAGATCCAAACTCTGAATCAGATTTATAGATTTTTAATACATTTTGAAATATTGATTAATGACTTGAAAACAACACGCGCTCACAAATTGTCCAATGTTTAGCAGTTGGATATAAACATGCCAGACGTGAACTAGACCAGACTTAAGTTGAATCACGATCAGAAGACACTTGCCCAGACGGAGTAGGATCCCAGCCATCAAACGTCTGTCAGTCAGAACGGATCTTCTCAGTCAGTCTGGGAAATATCGATCCCTCTGATTGATCCAAGGCTCTGTCCATCTGCCTGATCCGGACTTTAATGCCACGGAGTCCATGGGAGGAAGGGTGGAAGAGGAGAGCGAAGATAAACAGATACAAATGTAGATAGGTTAGAACATCGAGAGGTGGTGGAGAGAGTCTGGACAGCTGGTGTTGATAGCTAATCTGCTCGTTGCTGGCGCTTTTTGTAAAACATGAAACCCAGCAACCTGATAGCATGAATTAATAAATGAACAATTTTGCCTACAACACCCCCTCCACACACACCTCCCGTTCCATCTGGGTTTCTTTACACAGACACAATGGACACTTAGAGGGGCCCATGGGGGTTTTCATTCCCTCAAGTACAAACTGCACACACCACTGGATCACTGAGAACCACTTGATCACATAATGACACCGGGAGCTGCTATCCTGGCTCGTGTAGAACCCAGTTTGGGATCTGTGAATAGCATTTTTAGGCAACTGCAGCTTCTCTCCCTCTTCTGCTCCTTCTTCTTTTTTTATTTTGGTCATTTAGAGCAGGCCTAATAAGCTGTGTGGGTGGTGAAAGAGGAACCATTAGCTCAATAGTCTCAGCTTTTTCTTGCTTCTTTGCTTTTCAAACCCAAGCAATGGGAACACCTGCATCCAGAGAAGCAGGAAAACGGGTGGAGGGATCCAGGGTGCCATGGTTTAGAAGTGGGAGGAGGTGATGAACGAGGTGGGAGGGAGGAAAAGAACGACAGAGCTTGCCAAGACTTGTATTAAAACATTAATTTTACCCTTATACCTATCCCACAGATATTAAACACGTTTTTTCATGTGAGGTTTTTTAAAGGTTTAAATAAACACAATGGCCTGTTGATTGGTCGAGATGAATCATTGTCACTTTGTGCCTTATCAACTAGAAAATCTATAATTTGAATGTCTGGGTTGGTTTTGGCTCAAAATACTTAATACAAAATATTAAGAAAAATAAATCACAATGCCATAATGTGATGTGGAGCCAAATATTTCAAGTCCTTTGGACCAAAAATTAAGGTAATACACCCGTTTAAAAAAAATAAAAACAGAAATTTTCCTTTGTTGCATTCTTTAAATTTCCTTTTGGGCAATAAGGGTTATTAATGTGAGGTACTAATAATAAAATTGTTATAACAGTTATAATAATAACAATAATAACAATGTAAAAAATAATAAAGCAAAACAATAAGCTAATAACATGTAAATTAATCATGTTTTTGTTGATTTTTTGACTAAAATGAGCCTTACCAAACACTTTTGCAGGAAAAAAATCATCCTAGATGTGAATGTTTGGTTTTCTGGTGTTTCTGTGTCCACCGGTACCTCCATGAGACTGGTTTCAAATCACAAAGATGATGCCCTTAACTAGCTCTAGATGTTTTCATGTGTCATGGATCCATCTGCAGGGTTGAGAATGGAGTGGAGCGGGTTATTGTGGACCGGCGTGGTCCGGTATGGGTCTGAAATTTCAGGAGTGCGTTTGGGCTCTCATGTCAGCTGGCGGGGTTAAACGAAACGTCATACGCGATTTTATAAACAAGTTGTGCAACTATTCAGTATTTTTGCGCTGCATTAAATGGTCTGCAGAGCTAAATACAAAAAAGGAATGCTTTTACCACAAGTGACTACCTCGCTGTCTTGGTTTGCCGGTCTGTGGCTATAAATAGCATCCAGCGCACCGTAGCACCGCCATGTATTTCTCCCATTTCCACTCCGGAAAAAAAAACATTTCCACTCCAGCTAAACTTTTCAGTGCCGGGCTTTAATTTATTCAGTTTGGCCCGACACCATTCTGACATCCGCTTAAATCTTTCGGCTCACATCCAGTGAGAAACTTCTTTAAAAACTTGCGTTCGTTAGCGAGCCGTCTAGTTCTTCCTGACTCTCACGATGATGGGGAGGAATGTATGGAGCTCTGAAGCTGACCAAAACTTGCTGCTACTTGCTGGCATTTTCTCACATTCGTGTACAACTAATGATAATACAAACAACGGAACTCTGAGGCCTTTTTGCTTTGCAAGTAGTGACGTATTTCTTTCCCCCAATCAGTGGACTGTGTTGTTGCTCCGCCCAAACCGAACCACTCCAATTTCTAGACCTACAACAAAAGTGGGCCAAAAAGTCCCATGACTGGCGCGGTCCGGGTCGGGTGTCTGGACCGGTTTTACAATCGGGACAGAAAAATCCTCCCTGTACCATGCCAAAATGGTCAGTGGAAATGAGGCTATGGTGTGCAGCTTATACACTTCATCCATCTGCACACGTGAGAATATTCTCCCTGTCAAACGCATGTTCATGTTCGCTGTGTTCCTGGTTTTAGTGTAATTGCTTCAAGACCAGACGTTGACAAGAAGCTGAAAGCTAAAATGTAATGGAGAACCACAGCCCTGGGCTAAAGATTTTAGAATAAAACAAATATTGGTTTTGCAGAGTTCTGTTTTCATATCTTTTTGTCAGGTTTGTTTCTTGTTTACAGAAATATACTGAAACTCATTTCTAAAGCTTCAAAGGCTTTATTGACAAGTACATTAAATTTAAACAAAGAGTCAATATTTGCAGTCTTTGCCCTTATTTTCCAACCTCTGCAGTCCATCCTGGAAAGCTGTCAATTAGCTTCATGGCCAAATCCTATTTGCTGGCAGCCCATTTCTTGCATAATCAATGCTCGGAGTTTTTGTTGGTCTGCCTGCTTCTTTAGGATTTACCAGGAGACTTCATTGGGATTAAGATCCGTGGAGTTTTGTTGACATGGACCCAAAATTTTTGATGTTTTGTTTCCTGACTTATTTACAATGAACAATTTATTAAATGACAGAACTCATTCAGGCTGTTGTTGGACGCCATGACAACCCCGTTCTTGTTCTTCTACGGTGCGGGCTGCCCTGTTGATTGTGTTGCGTTGTGATGAATATGTCACGTCATTTCTTACTATTGACCCTAGTGCTATCCATTTGTGTGCAGAGACAGTTTGATAGACAGCTGTAGTTTCTGCCCCTATGAGCGAACAGTTTCAATCACAGACATATATACGTAGACGCCCCGTGGACTGGTTGGCTAGAAAGGTCAATAGTGATCCCACGTGATCTGTTCTCAATAGTACGCCGGTTGTTGCAATCGTAGGTTGCACAAAAACGGGCATAGTTGCTCACTCTGCATTGACTTTGGAGAGTGGGGAGACCCATCCAGTATGGCGGCAACGCTATTACGCTACGTCTACGTCTAGGTCTAGGTATTCATGACTATGGTTCATGGCCAGACTATCTATTTATGTATATAGGATGGTTTACCAGGCTGGTTCATCTGACCACTCTTTACAACATCATGGAGTTTAGGCATACAAACTGCTGTCATTTCAGACAATAAACAAACAAAAAACCAGCAGCTGAATCCTCTTCACTCTACATAACATTTGGCCCAGTTTTTAGAATCTATTTAACATATTATGAAGTTGTCTTATTAATTAATTTTATCATTTACATATTTTCATACATATCTATTAATGGAGTGCTTCCTTATTCACATTCACAAGCCTTGTTTTTTCTATCAATGGAAAGGCTGAACTAGTCGTTATGATTTAAAATCAACTAAGCAATGTTTTCAAGGTTTGGAACTGTCCCTTTAAATCATTTGCTTCTTCACGCTTGTTGCAGAGAACACTTATCCCATATATGTGTTCTGCAGTTGACAGCTGTGAATGATAAAAATTGATGACAAAAGTTGAAAAGAATGAATCCAAGGCATTGTGGGTGCTGAGTGAGCCTGTCAGACAGCTGATGTATGGCAGGACAGATGCAGAGGGGCTGTATGGTGGGGGGGAGGCTGAGGTAAGCTGGCAGTCAGGGCACAGAGGATAAAGAACACAGAGAGGCAGAAGAGGAGCAGGCATGCAAGCTATGTGATGATTATCAGAAAACACAGGGGCCGTCTGTTCTCCGCCCGGCCTCGGCTGGGAGGCACAGGGCTGGGCCCCAAAGCAGGTGTGCTGGGTGGTGAAAACACCAGCAGGAGGGGGATGTGGGGTTGGGGGGGGGGGTGAGCAAAGAGACAGACAGGGAACTGGAAACCAAAGCAGAAGGAGAAAATCCAGTGAGACAGAGGTAATTATCAATAAAAAAGAGTAAAAGAAAGAAAAAAATGTGGCTGAGATGAGAACAGGGGTCACAATAGGTGGAGGAGAACGGCACGCAAGCCTTACTGGAAGCTATGTTCGTCATTAGAGCCCCCGCATGGCTCAATAAAAAGCTCAGACACTGGAAGACGGCGTGCCTTCCAGCATCTGTCTGTATGTTTAGATGTCAATATAGAAACTGCAGCGTATCAGAGGAATCAGATGGATCAATGGAGAGGAGAGACGGGCGTAAGTGGATCACTGTGCCCCACAGCTGACCCTTTATCACTGTGACACATAAAGCATGTCTTCTGCCCCCTGCAAACACACACACACGCACACACACACACACACATGCATGCACGCACTTAAAAAAAACTCAATACCTTATTTTTTGAAGGCAGGAAATAAATTACCGTCATAGCAGGAGTCATTTAGCAGCAAAGCAGTTTTAATTGAATCACAAGATAAATATAAATGTGCTTTAGTTTACTGAAGGCTAAATATATTCATGTGACAGCTCATCTGTGTACTGATTTAAAGTTAAGCACATTCCTTTCAGGTTCTTATCTTCGTGAGGACTGTACGTTCAGAGGTTTTGAAAGGGCAAATAACTGGCCTGTGACTCCACCGTGCAGCATCATTAAGTATAGATAAATCAGCAGACACTAACATAAGCCTTTTCTGTGAAAACACACACACGCATGCACGCACACACACAGAGCTGCTCTTGCCTTGTCAGCTGCTGCCGCTCTGCCGCTTCTGGTAAAGCGCACCGGCTGTGGGAGTGCAGGGACATTTCCCGCGAAGGGAAGTGGTGGGTTTTGTGGTCTCGCTTAAGCCTGCGTGTTGAGAAATGGCCGAACGATGCTTTCATTTCGACTGGAGAGACTAGCAATTATGCTCCGAGGTGGTCACATGACCAAGATGCATGACTTTTTACTGCACCGTCGAGGCCCTCCAAGGTTGATATGCCAAGAATGAAAAATATAGAGGCAACCCCTTCCTCCTTCTCTCCGCAGCATCACTTCCTCCTCCACTTGGACTCATTCACTATCTTGCTTTTAGCTTCATCTCATCCCTGCATTAGTCTCACAGAGTAAAAAATATCTTCCTCTGGAGTGAGTGCACTCACCGATCACGCCCATGAATGTTCCCCAGCCCTTAAAGCTCAGATTGTTCTGGGTTGGATTTGTTTCACTGAAATATGGATCAATAACTAGAAACAATAGACGACCAGCGGCATCAGATAAAAACAAACAAAAAGCCTACCCATTTAATTGGTGAAGACTTGTCATTAATCTATTGTGTGTATGTGTTTCCCCATTGTCTGTGCATCCTTTCACTTTGTTTCAGAGTGCACTATTTTTTTCTCTCTTCCTCTCCCAGCGACAGGCGGCCCTTCTTTTTCCAGCCAAGGAGGACGTTGATAAATTGCCACAAGCCGAGCTGGAGAGGCACAATTAAGATCCCATCAGGATAAGAGGTAAAGGTAAATTATTTACATTAACAAGACCGTTTAGATCGCCACAGATTCCTCCACAAATGAGTAAAATATAATAATAAAAAAGGCACTGCCACTGAAAACCGGAAGAGATGAGTTCTGTAAATTGCTTGTGCGGTTAATTAATGAGCCAGGCAAAGATCTGTGTGTGTATGTGTGTGTGTCCTTGTGGTTGAGCTATAGGTGTGTTAAGGTGGGGTGGAAAAACAGCAGTAAGGAGGAGTGATGTGGTAGGTGGGAGGAGAGGAACAGCCTGCTAGCCTTTTAGTCTAATCAACTGATTGGTTTTATCCTCTAACACGCATGGTTTCTTTCTGTTTGCAGAGCTCAAGAACTGTTATTGTCACACACATCCCATGTTTTACTTGCATCTTTTGTCCTTGTGTGGTTATTTTTGTTTATACTAATTAAAGTATAAAAAAAGTTTTAAGACAAATACTTCATTTATTACAGTCCTGCAATCTAGAGATGGAAAACTTCCAAATTTCACATTTGTAACAAGTTGGTCCATGAATTCTTGCCAAAGTTAGGTTCAGATTAATTTATTATTGTCGTACAACAACATGTCAGAGACATGGGAGAAAAAAAGTGTTACTCGGGTAAACAAACAACCCAAATTAGTCGCAGACAGCTAAAACTGAGCTGTAGTGAACATAGCGCAGAGGTCGACTTAAGGCAGTGTTCCCCACTGTTGCCATGATCTCCACCTCTAACTGGAGGTCCACCTCCTAAACTCCATTTCCCAGCATTCCACCTCCTGAACTCTCAACCTCCACATCATCACCCACGTCTGTATTTTCATCATGGACCAGTTCTACATACAATTATTATAGTAGTGCACACTCTTAGTCATTTTCTATAAATGTGAGTATGTGTGTGTGTCCTTGGTCTGTTGGGGGCAAAGATCATGAGCCTTTATAGTCCAGGCTTTTAGGCTTCTTTGTCTCCTGCCTGAAGGAGAGAGGGTAAGCAGATCCCAGCCTGGATTGGTCCATCACCAATTTCATTCCTCTAGTCTAGCTAAAATAGCTAAACCATAGCTCCCATGAACATTTGATCTGATCCCCTATCCCTGAGATGCATTATTGACTGAAACACTGTAAATACTGTTTTATGCAGGAGATCTGAGAACCAGCTGAGATAGTTTAGCAACCTTTTAGTTTGTTTGTGAACTGGCCCTGCTCTGGGCTTTTGTAACCATTATAGCTACATTTAGCCTGCTGTTACTTAGTGGGCTTTTCCTTGGACAAAGAAAGGGCTCCTCTGGGTGATGTGAGGAGTTGTGATTGGTCCATACAACAGCATACATAAAAATCTGACCAAAACTTAAATCTTTTACAGGAATAGCAATGTTAAAACTGCATTTGTAGTAGAAGCTAACTGTGCAAAGACCTAGCTAGGATGTCCTACAGACGCGGTCTGGACCGGACCCAATATAGACATGATCTGCGACATTGACTGTTTGCAGGGTGTTGTCATTGTCTGCTGTGGAGTTGTTTGAGTTTTAGCTTCAATAACTTGTTTTTGCTTCAGGTTCTACAGCATCCTCCATCACTGCTGTTGATGAATCTCACTGCCAGCTAATTGTTGCAATATGACCCTGAGAGAGTTCTTTTCACTCTTTTGTCTTTAAACATCTCATGCTATTGCCACATAAACAACCAAACAAGATAATCATGCAACAATTCAGCTGCTTTGTGAGCTGACAACTTCTTTGTTGAAAGATTTAATAGTTGCAACAGCTGCGAGTTCAAGTTCAACAGCCTTGAGTCAATGACATTGTTAAGGAAAGCATTGCTTTTCCTTCTTTTGCACCAATAAAAATAATAAAACACTTCAGATGAATACAGACACAAGAGAGAAAGTTACTAAACGTGGAAGGAATCAGAAACATAAACATGACTCTGTGAAAACAGAGAAAAGGCCACAGTGGAAATCTACATATTAAACAGTGATTTGGGACTTTTTCTATCTGACCTGATGCCAATAAAAGGTTTTCTTCATGTGAAATTGAGATAAAATACTAAATTGACAAACCCACGTGTTGCCGTGTAGTTTTTTCTGAATGTTTGTGCACATTTGGATGCGCTACCTCAGATTTCTCTGCTTGTGTTTCTTGAGGCTCACAGGAAAACCAAAACATTGTGCAAAGCGCTTACCTAAAATTCTGATTCAATAACATAAGAATCATCTCTGAATCCTCTCAGGGCTTCTGCACAGTCACTCTGCACAAACTGTTTCTGTCTCTTATGGAAAAAAAAGTCGGAGTGTTTTTCCAAGCTGCAGCAACTTGATGTCTTAATAATTAACCCTCATGTTCTGCATTATTCCAGTGGAAATAGTGTTTCAGAATCAGTTCTGAAATCTTTTAGACCACGCTAACAGAGCTAACAAGCAAAATACAGAGCATAAGCAGTTTGAGCTGATGTCATGCTGTTATGACAGTAAATTTGCCATTTTTATCTCACGTAAAACAGCAACAATTCTCATAAGAGGCAGAGATGCTCCAGATATGTTTGGATCAATCCAACAACATGCCTCAGAGTCCACGTCCTGTATTTGTCTGCAGGTTTGAGAGTGCGAGTGTCAGTGTGCCTCCAACTACATGTTTGCATATTTGCACAGCTGTGTGTTCGAACCCATCAATGCATGTGTGAGCCCACGCATGAACAATTTGTATGTGTGTGTGTGTGTGTGTGAGAGAGAGAGAGTGCAACAGAGTCAGGAAGAGAGTGGGTGGGATACATTTCGACAAAGTTCCCCATTTTTTAGAAATAATCACTTGTTCCCGTTAGAGTTCTGTTTCTCTGGGGCTGATGGGAAAGCAAACCCAGGAAAAGACACTCTTCTCTTGGTTTTCTGTTGTCTCCTGTGTCATTTTTTTTGTTCCTCCATCTCCTGGTGCATCCCACCCCTGTCCTTTCAGCTCCTAACGAGGGGGTGTGGTTGTCACTGGAGGCGTTGAAGCTGAATTACCGTATTAATTAGCTCATCTTCTGACCGACAAACACAGAGCTGAAATGTCACCACACTCACATTGGCCATAGGAAACACAATTAGAGGGAGTCATTATTGTTTTAGTGATGCACCGCATTTTTCACTCCATTTCCTGCGTCGTCCATTCCTCCCACTCTCCCGCTCTTTGTCCTGGTCTCTCGGCCCCGTCCTTCTTGCATGCCCCACACGGACACGTTTACATGTTGACTTACACACCATCAGAAGGAAATGCTTTAAATTCAGATAATTATGGGCTGTGAATGTTTGTGTGCAGCATGAACCTGATGTGAGTTGTAGCAGTCGTAAAACACCTTATAGCTCAGGGAGAGCAGCGAGAATTTAATTCCACAAAGTAATAACGATGCTTGCTGAGCAAAGGTTGCAAGACTTTCAGTATTTATTAGTCACATTTTCTTCTTAATTTATTTATTTATTTCATTGTTTTGCCAGTGATGGAGGTTTCTTTTTACTTATTTTTCTCTGAATGAATCAGGATTTCCATCATTTATACTGACCTGCATTTATACCTGTTGAACAACCAGTGGCAGCAGCTCAAGGGCCTCATTTATCAACCATACTTACGAACAGATCTGTGCGTATTTCGAGTGTGGGAACGATATTACGCATTGTGTGGTATTTACCAATTTGTACTTGTGCGTGAAAACGTTCCTAAATATAAGAACAGCTCTGACCATGCGTCGGAACAGCATCTAGTGGCAGAACGAGGGAACAGCAATTCTGAAAGTCTCAGTGATCCACGCGTGTTCCTCATCCACTAATTATTCTACCTAATAAATAATTATTTCGGTGGATAAACAGCGGTGTCACATTATTGGTGCTAAAACACCCGTGACCCACGGGAATCTGACATTGTAGAATGGCTGATTTCGTGTTATTTTGTTATCACAATGTTTACTCTTCCCATTTTCATGATGTTTTAAAAATTTATTTATTTATTATGTTTTAAAGCAACATTCCGCAACTTTTACACCTTAAAATTATGCTTTTTTGTAAAGTTTTTGCATCATAGTATTATCTATTATGTTCATTTTCATACCTGTGATAGTGTTGGGGGTCCCACGTCTGTTTACTGCGCTATACAGTTTTTGTGCTTCGGGTAGCGCCGGATGTACTGACTGGGTGTCGTTTTACGACAGGATATGGCAAGCCAAAGGGATCAAAAAAGCGTGCGTTCTAAAGGTGCGTTATGTCCGCCAAAATGCGCGTCCTGAACGCGCGTTTTGACGCCAAAGGGGGAAAAAACTCGCGTGTTCTAAAAGCGAGCATTATGTCTGCCAAAACGCGCGTCTTGATGAGCATTTTGGTGGACATAATGCGAGTTTAGAACGCGCATTTTTTTATCCCTTTGGCTTGCCATAATTGTATAACGTAGACTCGCTGTTTAGCCGTGGCAGATTCACCAAAGAAAGCTAGAAATCCCGTATCAGAGGAATATAGGAACAGAAAAGAAGAACGTGATAGAACAAGAGCAAAGACCAGAGTTATTAATGGGCCGTCTTTTCCTCGCTGGAGAGCTCTTTTAGAAAGAAAGGCATGAACTACGGACTCTAAACTAGCCTTGTTGCTAATGGCTAGGTAAGTATTGTGTTTGGTCGGGCATAAAGTTGTTATACAGTCCTGACAAAATTATTTATTCAACGTGTGGAGGTGGAAAAGTTTGTTTTCGTTGTTTTGCCTGACATTAGGAACGTAAACATGCCTCTTATGCCCGAGAGAGAGATTTAATGTTACGACAGTGACGTTACGCAGCAAGCCTCTACAGGGCGACAGAGACCATATAACTGCAAAGTTGCGGAATGCTGCTTTAATTTAATTTAATTTAATTATTTTGTCCTTGTGAAGCACATCGTGATTTTGCTTGAGATGCGCTATGTAAAAGATCGTTTCTTCTTATTATTGGAGGATTTAGCAGAGCAGAGTGCACTCCGGAGGGAACGGCTCTTCCGTGAGCGCAGCACACTGATCCGATTCCAGTCCATATTCTATTTTACAAATAAAAGAACCCTTCAGAACCTCTCTGCTCCCCAATCATACATGCGTTGTCAAGTGTCCAGTTCTTCGATCTCGCTGTCAATAAAGTTTTTCTTTGTTTTCAGGGGGGAATCCCCTCCCGATCTGAGGACGTAGTGTGACCAAATATGGTTAATGGAGGGTGTTTCTGAATGTAAATGACGGTAAACGGGCATGAGCACCTGGATGCGCACAGGTGGGATTCATCATCAGACGATTGCGGAGGAACATGCTACCGCATGTTTCATAAATCAGGACATTGACTGTTCGTACACACATTCTAAATTTCATCCGTAGGAGGGAATATAGGAACGTTTCTACGAACGTTTGATAAATGAGGCCCCTGGTCTCTTTAATACCATGCAAGCTCATAATGTAACGCAAGCATAATGAAAACTTCTGTCAGGGTTTTAAAAATATTTTATTCATCTTAAAGCAATACAATTTAATTTTAAGATTCACATTTTTAACAAGCACTTTCTAAAGAGTCTTTCAAATCTCCACTCTGGTGGAAAACTTGCATTTTGATGTTGAAATGTACATTTTGCAAACAAATGAATATTAACATTCCATTTTAATATTAGGTTTATGTTCGGCGTGGCTGCTTATGTGCAGATATAACATCAATATCAACACATATAAGAAAACAACTTTTGCATAGCTGTCCAGTGTTGATAAAAGGGTTAGTGTGTGCATTTTTATTGTCAGTCTCTTTAGGGGGTCTCAGGTGAGGGTTTTAAATGTTTAATGCCTGGATTGGGTTTCACCATACAAAAGTAATGGTATTTGACACATGGACTGTATGTGTTTATTTGTCTCAGTGTGACATTGCTTTTTGATACAAGCATCTGCCAAATGCAATAACATGGTGTCCTGCACAGTGATCATCTTGCCACAGAGTCCATTGAGCATATTCACAGACATCATCAAATCATTAAAAACATCCCAGATCAGAGCGTTTCAAACATGTTAGTGGCAACAAACATAGAGGAGTTTGTTCAAACAAAAAAAATGTATTTTAAAGTTTTTTTAAAAATGTTTTCAAAGAAGAAGAAGAAGAGTTTTTTTTATATAAAGCCTCTCAAGGTAAAAATCAGGAGGCGTACACCAAACCTACCAGGAAAGCTTAAAAAGAGTGGAACTGGATCAGTATTGCCAGAAACTACATAATGTGAAATGAAACTTAAGCTAACTAGAATGTAGATTCAGATATTCTTCAATATTGTAATTTTTTTTTCTACACCCTCTGATGACCAAATCTCCCATCATGCTTTTGGAGGTAGGACGAATCATGTGCTTGAAACATTTCAAGTCCATAAACATATGAAAAACATTACTGTCCAGTAAATGTCATGTACTAAACACAAAACAGACTGAGCACATTCAAATGTTTGTCATAGTGTTTCTTTTGATGTTTTACTGTAGAATGGAACATCACTTATGCCTCCTCTCGTCTTAAAATGTCTGGCAATCTTCTCTATAAGTTTATACAGGGGAAATTTAGAATATAGTGCAAATATGGTGTCCATTTATCACAGTAATTCAACTTAGACTGAGAGACCATCTAAAGGCTCAGGAACCTTTGCAGGTGTTGTGGATTCATTAGCTGATTAGAGTGTGACACTTTGAGTCTAGAATATTGAACCTTTTCACAATATTCTGTCTGACATTTTGAACGTGGGGTTTTCATCAGCTGTAAGCCATATTCATCACAATTATAACAAATGCAGGCTTGAAATATCTGGCTTTGCATGGAATGAGTCTATCTCATAGATTAGTTTCACATTTTAAGATGAATTACTGAAATAAATGAACTTTTGCACTATATTCTTATATTTCGAGTTTCACTTGTATAACTTTAGTGGCCAATAAAAAAATGTGCATTTCACAACAAAATCAGTGGGAGCAGGTTTACAACTTCTACATTATAAATTCTTGCATTTTAGATTGAGAAAATTCAGCAGAACCCTCCTATGATTGCATCTCCTAGCATCAGGTGTGGTGATGCCATGTTAAAGATCTCTACAGTATCCCTCTGTAGGCCAAAACAGCCTTAGCCCAAGTAAAGAGCATAAACAAGGTGTCTCTGTGTTCACCCTGTAGTGAACCTGTCCACAGTTCAACCATACCTGACTGGAATAGAAAAGTAATCTGTTCTTTCTAAATAAAATGAAATCAAAACAAAACAGACAGCGAAGCTTTGTTCCTGTGTGTACATTTAACAGAAACCAAATATGAGCCACCGCCATGTGGAAGCCATTTGTTTCTTCACAACCAAAAACCCTACATTGCACCACAGTACACTCACTCTCTATAGCATTCCTCTTCAGAATCACTATCGACACTATTGTGTAGTCCCATTGAAGGTCTCTGATGAACCAGAGGGAAGCCTGGCTCAAATATCCTCCTGCAGCAATCTGACCCTGAACTGCTGCTTTGGGGTTCTCTCGTGCTCTTGATATGCTCTCATCATTCTAAGATCAAGTAGCTTGCTCACACATCACAGCCTCTTCACAGGTCTGGTAGCTAAAGGCAACCTCGCTGACTTATACATGAGCGTGCAGGTCTAATACGCATGCAATGATCTCTGAACCAGTCCAGGAGCTTTAGTAGATGCTAGACAGGAAGTAGTTTATTCCTCACTTTCAGATGCCACAATCAGAGAAAGCAAATGCAGGTTTTTATTCTTCTTTCAGAGAAAAATGGTTTGTTTAAGCTGATGGAACTACGTCATGCACAGTGAGACTACACCTCAGTTGTAAGAACCTGCAAAGAAAAGTCAAATGGAGCTTTTTATTTGATGGCGTGTTATTCTAGTCACTTCCAGAGGATTAATGAGATATCTGCTCAGTAAATGTGTTTTAATATCTTATTTTCTGCTGTTTGTACTTTTGTTCATTCAAACTCACCAAACATGAATATGTCCAACAGGATATGATGCTTTTATCACTGGTTATTAAAGCTGGACAAGTCAAATTGTGAATGGAGTATTTCTACTGAAATCTATAAAGTATAAATGTCCACTGTGAAAATGGTTATTGTCATATCATTCATGGCCATAAGGTGAGTGCTAAAGTGTAGGCCTGTTTCTTTCTGTCAAATACCTCATGAACCACTGGGTGGATTTGAATGACAATTAGTCATACATTAACAATCAATTAACCTTTGGAGTCAACCCTAATCAAGAAGGCTGCCATAGCTAATCATGCCCCAAAAGGGTTCTAACTCAGAGTAGATGTGCTGCTTGAGTGGACCAAAACAGCTAATTGTCACATTTCTAAAATAAAAGATCTCAGTTTAAAGATCAAGTTCATAGGAAACCATTTTTTACTTGTTATTTTTGAAATACGATCAGTCACTCTGAGTTTAACATGCAAGCTAAACATGAATATACTCTTTTACACGTTTTCTTTTTGCCACCGACAGAAAGTAGACAGGGAAACGCTCAGGTCAGAAAAGCCAGTCACATCTGCGTCACATTGAAAATTAAAGGGGACCTATAATGTAAACCAACATTTTCTTTGTTGTTGTTGAACAAGACAGCTTGGGTGGTCAACAGCAGCATGTCAAAAAGTCAAAGCCGTGTTTGACCTACTTTTTATGTAAATTAGAAAGTTGAAAAAGTTGAGAGAAAACCTCCTGTTCTGAGAACAAAGCCTTCCTTAACACGTCATAAGGGGGAGCCACACCTCCTCAAGCCTGCATGTGTCTGAGGCCTTCTGGGGAAATCAACCAATCAGCATGTCCTGGCCGAGTGGGAGGGGTCAACAGCTCTTTTCACTGAAGGCCTGAGTAAGGGGGTTTAGAATGGCCTGTATCAGGGCTCCTGGGACTGATGAAAGCCAAAAAAAATATTCTTATGCTTTTTGGAGGCTCTGTTTTAGATTGTTGATTAATTGACACCTTTAACATTAATTAACTTACCCATCTTGACTCGCGACTGGGAAGGCTGTTGTTGGTTTAGTGTCCAGGAGAAAGCAGAGCACGTCTCAGCTAGTAGAAGCTAACCGTTAGCATTAGCAGGGCTGCAAACTTTTCAAAGTTTTCCATGCGAGAGAGCGAGGGGACGACTCGTGTCGCCTCCCTCTACTGTCCTGTCTGTGCGAGAGGGGGTGTTGCTTTGTCAGCATGAGATATTAGAGGTATGGGGTGAGAACGTGTGAACATGTGTGTGTCTCACGCTCAATGCGTGAGAGTTGCCCAGCATTAGAAACTCCAAAACATGGCAGAGCTCCTTCAGGCTTTTGTTATTTGTGAGACAAAACATCACTGTTGCAAAGCAGACAGACTCAGTGGTGGAGTTGCTGTTAGTCAATCAGAGGTGAGATGACTCCAAATCCCGTCGTCTTCTGATCCCCTCTGCTCTGGCTAACTTCTATTTCCTGAAACGGGAGCGTGAGAGCTTTTTTCCCACAGAGATCGACTCACAAGGCATTCATACACTATGGCCACCACAAATGTATTGAAAAACGAGTGAAGTTAGTCTTTAAATCTCTTACATGCAAGTAAGCAAGTGAAATACAGCCCATCACGTGATTCTGTCTGCTTTTTACGGAAGAGGATTAGGGCCACTGAAAAGAAAAAAAAAGAAAAGAAAGAGAATTCTGACTTTTTTTCTCAGAATTCTGACTTTAATCACAGAATTCTGACTTTTTTTCTCAGAATTCTGACTTTAATCTCAGAATTCTGACTTTTTTCTCAGAATTCTGACTTTTTTCTCAGAATGAAAAAAGTCAGAATTCTGAGAAAAAAGTCAGAATTCTCTTTCTTTTCTTTTTTTAAATTTTCAGTGGCCCTAATTCTCTTCTGTAGTTTTTCCTGCATTTTCAAAACTAAAAGCATAACTGTGAAACCACAGACATCAAATAGGTAGATGCCCCGTGGACTGGCGCTGCCTATTGGAGCTGGCGTAGCAGCGGGCCACCATCTTGGATGGGTCGCCATTTGCCCCCAGTGCATTTATTTCTACTGAGGAAGGTGTTTACCCAACTAAAAAACACATTTTATTATGCTTTTTCACAAAGTCAGAGATATGGTATGGCATAATTAAAAATATAAATATGATTAAATAAAATTAAAAAATATTTAACTAGGCTAGAAAAGTCAAAAGTAATCCCACGTGATCTATTTTCAATAGTATGCCGGTTGTTGCAACCATAGGCTGCACAAAAAAAAATGGCATAGTTGCTCACTCTGTGTTGACTCCAGTTGGGTTTGGAGAGTAAGGGACCCATCCAATATGGCGGCGACGCTGTTAAGCTCTCCAGTGCCAAATGGGGCGTCTATGTATTTATGTCTATGTGTGAAACAGTCTGGACTTTTATTTTCTGATTATTGGATATCTCGCCTCTGATTGGCTAACAGCAACTCAACTTCATAATTTTTTTTCAAAGCTGGTGTAATTGCAATTAAATATAATAATCTAAAAACAATCTTATTAGGAATGACAGCTAAAACATGGAAAATAAGACCAGATTTTAACAGGTACGGTTGATTTTTAGCCCAACTTTTACTTTCTTTGACTAAAAGTGTATTTGTGTGTTAATAAAAGTCTGATGTACAAGTTGTTTATTTTTTAAGTTTTTCTGACATGAGTGGGAGCTGCAGATCTCATGCTCTGGCAGTGGAATTATTAATCATTCATCACTGTATGTGATCTTATATATGCAGTCACATAAGTGATGTGTGTGCCAGTGTGTGTGTGTGTGTGTGTGTGTGTGTGTGTGTGAGAGAGAGAGAGAGAGAGAGAGAGAGAGAGAGAGAGTGAGAGAGAGATAGTTTGCTTTAGTTTTCCTAGGGACCATCACACGAGACCTCTAGTGTAAAAAGTGGGTCAATTCAAGATTGCAAAGTCAAGCTGTGACAGGTCTGTGAAAGGCAGAGGAGGAGGAGGACGAGGAGGAGGCGATGCACAGGCTCCAGTAAAGCAGCAGCAGCATCGCAGCTGAGGCAAAACGTACAGCGTGTGAGCAGCAGCATGTACGCTGCGTGCTCCCTATGTGGGTGGACTGAGCAGCGAGCTAATCAGATGTGTTATGTGTATCGAGTGAAAGCGTGGCTGCTCGCCGAGTGTGTGAGAAATCCGCCTTTGACCTTAAATCTCACTTTCATACCGCGGCAATTGACGAATTGTCACATGAGGGCTGATTTAGAGAAGTTTTGAAGGACAAGCCGAAGGTTTAGAGAGGGGAAACCCTTCAGAGTGTCACATTGAAAAAGGCAGTTTAGCTGTTTTGTCAGGTTTCACCCAATGTGCAGAAAAGAGCTTGAATGTTTTATTGTTGTTCCTTTTCAAGATTAGTGAATTCATAAACTCTAAATTAATCTGATACCATGTTGAGGTTAGGTTCTGAAATCCCACTTTGATTTTTTTATTTGCACAGTGGGGGGTGTTTGCCTTTTCCCTCTCTTCTCTCCCCTTCTCCTAACAGACGAAGCCTTTAGAAGTCGTCTCCCATGAGGAGACTGCAACAGATCCCACACTGTTCATTGTTGTTTCTCTTTCCTTGAATAAAGGGCGACTCACACAAGCTCACATACACACAAGCACAAAAGTGTGGGTTGAGATGGTTGAGAAATGGAATTAAAGATCATGTTTTAATCTTCTTTGATCTGTTGTGTTAGGAGAAGGTTTTTTGGTGAGCTGGTAAAGGGATGGCAGCGGGAGAACAAAATAAAGCCAAGCTAATGAAAAAAGGGACAGAGAGCAGGAAGGAGGATGGGGTGATGCTCAGCTGTCCTTGAGGGTTTGAGATGCATGAGAGGAGGAGCTGCCTCATGCAGGGAGAGTGGGCTGTTTATTTACAGCAAAGACGCTGTCTCCCTCAAGGGCTTTCCAGGAGAGCTTGTCCCCATCATCACTACCTCAGCTCCTGCACTTACCCTCCAGCTAAACTCTGCAGTTACGCTCCACCCACAAAGGAGGAGGAGGAAGAGAGGGGGTTGCTCTCCGCCTCTTTTAGCCCTTGGCGAAGATCTCTTCCACCGACCCCCAATCTAAAGCAGAAAACAGGGGAAGCCACGCAGTGCCTCTGCCTCGGCGGCGACGCAAACAAGGAGACTCCTAATGCCAAAGAAGTGCTTATTAAATCCCAGGCAGCCTTGCAATTGCACAGCGCAGCCAGTCAAAATAAGAAATTGTTTGTTGTTGGTTTATTCACCCTGCCTCCCTCTTATCCCACATGCTTTCTTAACCTCCTCCGGTTCAACGCGGACTTTCTGTTCTATTTCTTTTTCTCCCTTTCTCCCTCCTTCCTTTCATCTAAAGCGATGTGAGGCTGAGGCAAAAATCATGGGACATGACAGCCAAGCAACAAAAAACATGCAGATGTGACAGCGTGAGAGGGCCACTGGAGGGCAGAAAAAGTGGGGGGAGCATTTGGGAGGGAGAAACATAATAGTGACAGGCACAAACAGTAAAGTCTGATAGAAATGAGGGGGGGGGGGTGGAGAGAGAGAGAGAGAGCGAGAGAGAGAAACTGTGGGATGAAATGTTTGAAATAGTGGAGATCGTTAGTGAGGAGAGAGGGTTGGGGTTCGCAGTGAGCAGCAGATTGTGGGGGCATGTGTTGTCGTGGTGGCCCCGGTCCCGGTGCCCTCCTGTTTCATGGCTCTTGCAGCCTGTCAGTGAAAACAGCCAGCCATGTAGACAGCTGTGCTTGGGAGGCTGCGGGGGCGAGAGGAGAGAACATAGGAGCGGAGAGGACCTTTATATTTCATTTCACTCCATGCATGTCCTAATTTTCCTCCTGGTTCACCCTCCATCAAAGACTTCAGCCACATTTGTTCTGCTGCTCAACTGCAACAAATAAACAAAAGCATCAGTTTAGGATCCATCAGGATGTTTAAGTGTGTGTTTGACTTTAGTTGTTTCTAGTCAAGTAAAACAGTTGATAAGAAATGGCCTCCTTTTTCTTCAACCCACTTCCTTTAGGTTGCATCGGAAATCAGTGAAACAGGTTTGTTTGCCCGTGTGTGTGTGTGTGTGTGTGTGTGTGTGTGTGTGTGTGTGTGTGTGTGTGTGTGTGTGTGTGTGAGTGTGTGTGTGATGGCATATTTGTGCAGTAAAAAGAACGGCGTGCATTACGCTGAGCTTTGGGTCGGCTGCCATTTCCACTTGCCTGAAATCAATCACAGGTTTGTTCAAGTGATTTTTATTGGACCTAAAAAGTCCTGGCCACAGGCTAAAAGGATAGATTCACCCCCCCACCCTCCACCCTCCCATCCCCAGAACAAAACATCTCCCAATGTGGAGACTTAAAAGAGTATGACAGCTTGTCATCCAGATCATCTCTATTCATTTGTACCTTTTTGTGTTCGTGGCTGCAACATCAGAGAGCTCCCGCAGATCAATGCTCTCCCCGCTTCTCTTTGAAGAAGCAAGTGCTGTACCTGTGCCCCTCCTCCCCCCACCCTTCTCCTCCCCAATTCATGCTGACCTTCTCAGTGCCTCCTGAAGGCCTCCCCTTTATCCGCACACCTCCTCCCCTGCTCCTCCACCACTTCCTGCCTCCTCGGCCTTGTTTACGAGCATCTCCCCTGGAAGGACAGGTTTAATAGAAGACCTGGCTCTGCTCAGGCCCGTCTGGTTCTTATTCATTTCCCACTAAGACTTTTTTCTTCTCCCCAGCATGCGCCAGCACCAAAGTTTATTCTCTGTTACTGTAAGTGGTAGCCTTGGAACTGGAAAACAAATTTCAATAAAATGTAATAAAAAACTATGACACACATTTCTGAAAACACTTTAATGATAATCACTGATTATGATGATTCATAAACGAGGATGGAGTTTTCAGTTTCATTAAATGTTTTCAAAAGCGGGAATTCAACAGAAGAAATGATGTATGAGAACAAACTAAACTAGTTTTTGCACCAGCATGGAAAGAAAAAAGGACCAATTTGAGAATGCAAATGAGCATCTCTGAGTTTCTTTGAAGAGAAGACAATCACTACCTTTCGTCTCCATGAACGAGGACTTCTCAGAAGTCAAAATATCTGCAGTTCAAATAGAAAAGAAACAACTGGAATGTCTCCCAAAATCAGAATTTCAAACTCCAAAAAGTTCTTTAAAAGTTTAGTTCAACTTTAAAATCTAATGTAATAGAAAATAATGCATTTCCTTTTCACTTCTGCAGATCTGTATCTCATTAATTCAGTAGTACTCCCCAACCTTTATTAGCATGCTACAATGTTTAAATGTTCAAAATACAAAGAAAAGCATTTTGTATTGCTAACAGTAGTTAGCTTGGTTGCTGAGCACTTCACCTAGCAAAGTTGAAACGCAGTTAAATCAGGTCAAGTTCAGCTAACTCGCTTACATGCAGGATGAATTTGGATTGCTACCACATTATCTGGCTGCTTCAGCCCGATTAGAACCAGTTCACCTTCAGCCAGACTAACACGTATTAAAAAAAACGACGTGAGTCTTTTTAGGGCAATTCTTTGGTTTTCTGATGCACATGTAAACGCTCTGACTGAGGAGCGATCTAGACAGACCTGGGAACGCCTGGGGACAGTCTGGGCTTTCCAGCAAGGCCTGCAACCTGCACCATGATAAGCAGATGATGACTAGACGTGACTATTACAAGTCAACAAAAGCTTTTTGTTATGTGATTACTGGTGTTGTGAAAGCTGGTCCAGCTGCTCCCACAAGTTACTGCATGTAAGTTTTATCAGACAAATAGAAATAGTAATTATAAGTCATGTAATAGTGGCTTTAATGATACCAGGCTTAGAGCCAGTCTCTCTACTCTTATCATTATCTATCTGATCAAAAGAAGTCTACTCCTAGCTTTTCTGTTTTTGTGATGTTTATGCACTTTTCAGGTTTTTCCTCTTCCTTAATGATAAAATGTGTTTTGCATCTGTGGGCTGTCACACCGCAGCCCACAATTAAAAACAGAAGAACATACCAGCAAAAGCAGCCTCCAGCACACAAGGTTAACCTGTAAATCAGCTCCCAAGGACACGATAACAACCTCCTGAGAACACAGAAATACAAGTGCTGTCATCTTTATTAGGAGCTGAATGAAAGACAGGAGCTGCAGGAACACGGAGCCAGGCCTGGCCCGTAATGCTTTGGACTTTGGGCAGTTTAAATCACCTTGACTAGCCGAGGCTCTAAAAGTGAGCCAACTTCCCTCCTGCCCAGAGGGAGACCAGGAAACTTGGCAACCAGTAATCAACGTCCACCTCATGCTTAGCAGTCCCAGGGAGAGGAAACGGTCCGTACTCGGGGCTTCAGCTCTGACCCTCCTCCTCCTGATGAAATATGGACCGTGCCCTGTGGTGTGTACCCTTTTTTTTTAACTTGAGTCTCTAATGGGCAAGGCTGCGGAAGTTTTTTTTTTTTTTTTTTTTTTTAATTAAATTGTGCTTTTTTTGTTCTGTTTGTTTTCACGTAACTCCAGGGATTTTCAGCATAATGCAACTGTAAAACAATGACAATCAGATTGTTTTCTAGTAATGGTTTCAGCGTGATCTTGGTTTTAAATGAATAATTCTGTCTCGGGGAATTTAGGTCACATTTTAACGACAAGGTAATTATATTGGAGCAATTATGAGTCGATTAGAGGAATATAACTGTTTTATTACTAATTTGAGTTAAAGTGGAAATAAGTTTACACACTCTGAGCCGGCGCTTTGATAGATGTGCCAGGAAATGACCTGTGTGTACTACCAGCTTCTCGGTGCGTTCATGTTCACTTGGCACGTGATCCATCAGGAAAGCACGGTGACCTTTAGCATAATGATGAGCAGTATTTCATTTAACGATGAGGGAGGATTTATTCCATCTGAATCAGACGAGGTTTGACTTTAGCTGTGAAATTTTTGATACGTGTATTTTAACCCCACCAAAGTCACACGTGAAAGGCTCATTTCATTTATTTCTTGGGACAGCTTTCCCCGAGGGGACTAGAAAATAACCTGCCAGTTTGGGACAATTGCATTACACAGCAAAAAGATGGATACGTGCTTTGTAAAAGATATGCTCTGGGATATTTTTTTTTATTTGTTGGAAATGGTAAAACGCTAGCGTGGAATGACTTGATAACATTACACGGTGTTGGCTAATGGGTTAAATTTGGGTTGATATAATCGTTAACAAACACGCGAGTTGGTTTCGAAATGTTCCACTTCCCTCCAGTTTCTCCCGTCGTGGCTGCTGGTGGCAGTAATTTAGAGTCGTCCCTGTTTCCATGGAGCATGAGGAAATACAAGACGTCTTTGTACAAATTGATCTGTAGGATGTCCTTCACGCTGCGCTCGGAGCTCCCCTAATTGTCAATGCACATGTTTCCATTTCTGCTCTTTTAAATTTCAAGTGACGGGCAGGAATAAAGAAGAAGAAGGAGGTGTGGGGGGACTTCTTTTTGCAGATTCAAAAAAGCACCTTTAGACTATGGGATGGTGGCCACAAGTGTCGTAACCTAGCAACCGAGAAGTTGCCACACAAGAGAGCATAGACAGAGACACAGAAACAGGGAGAACAAGACAGAAGGGCTTCCTCTTGAAAAAAAATAAACCCCCTCACCCTCTCATTTATTCATGCCTTTGTTTGACCAGCTATTTTAGGACCTGAGGGTGTTTCTCTTGCAGCCAAGGCTTTAACTATTTTTAGCACCATCTTCCTGTTCTTTCCTACAGAAGGAAACGCTGCTTAACCTCTTTTCTATTTCTGTTGTGCTGCCTGCATCTGCTCCTCAGATCCACATGTGGAAATTAAAAGGGAGGATGATGGTTGTAGTGTGTGTTTGTGTGTGTATGTGTGTGTGCGTGTAAGGGGGGATGAGAGACAGCAGGACAGAAAAAAGAGGGAGGAGAAGAGACAGACGGAGTGTTTTCCATCTGTTTTTTTGGCTGGATGTAGTCTTTTTGTTTGAGGCTAACATGCCGGGCAGCATGTTTTGCATTTGAATCCGGTTGTTTCACCATCTGGGTTATTACCTATTACTGAACGCTTTCTTTGTCCCTGTTTATACTGTATATACGTGTTAGCTTGTGTTTGATTTAACAACACACTTATATGATCAGATCTCTGATGTTTTTGCAGAAACACGGTCTGGCTGCTTCTGAATGGAAATAATGTTATTGCTGTGTGCATTTAAAATTTCAGATCTCTGTCTGTGTGAATTCGTTAAAAGGTAAATACATGCATTCCTGCAGAGTTATGAGTAGCATTGACCCCATCCTTCAGTCACACTTTCTGTGTCCCTTTGCCTCCAGAGACGATGTTGCAAGTGTCCTTTTGCAGTCATCTGCTGATAATCTAAGATACTTCAGCAACCAAAGCATCTTCAACATCTGGGATTGGTTTGTGGTGTATTTGATAGACCAGTGGGTTCCAAAGTTAGGTTTTGATCTCTGAAACTGAGTGTTTTGAGCTTTGAGATGATTTCAGAAAAATCTAAAAATGTTCTTTAAAAATTCCATAAAAGCTTAAAATAATACTCAGACACCGATAAAAGTAAGAGAGAATCCCCTCATTGTCTAGCTTTATAACATTTTTGATACTGTATGTATGTGTAAAGGTATTTGTTTATGGTCTTTGTAAGAGTTTTCTGTTTTTCTTTTTTCTTGAGCCTCTATTAAATATGTTTATGTTTTTCAAATTGTTATTACCACAAGTCCATATCTGTTATACAAAGAAAGTCAATATACACACATGAAATTGAATATTTATTGATGTATTCTCTTAATTGTCCTTATCATCCATTTGTTTCCCTGCATTTACATAGTCAAAGCAGTAATGGCTTACGTGATGGCATAGTTGTATTCCATTCGTCCTCTCTGCTTTAAGCACAGCAGCTCCAGACTGTCTGTGGGGAACGATATGGGGGATAAAAATAAGGAAGTCACGAAGGGGAGGGGTGTTCAGTAGCTGATGCATAGCTCTCTGGTGGCAATGTGATTTTACTGTCATTGGCTGGAGAAAGGTCACAGCAAAGGCGCATTGAAATGGGGGGAAAAATAGGCGAGCGCGCTGCACTGCATAGGGAGAGTGGGCTTGCCAATGAAGTCCCAATCTATTCCCCTCACGCTCCCTGTTCACTCCCATTACAGACCTCATCAGCATCAAATCCCCACTACAGCAGCAGCAGAGGCAGCGGCACGCCCTCCCCCACATACAGTTCTGTTCACACTAGCACACACACACACACACACAACTGCAGGCCTTGCAGAAAAAGACTATTTGTTTAAATATTTTAAACAGACAGTGTGTGTTTCTGTGGATGCACATGCTGTGTATGCATTTATTTGCATTTTTATTCTGCCCTTATTTTTCTATTATTCATTTGTTCATGAATGTATTTATATTTCAGCTCACGAATTCTACCTGTTTGAAGTTGATTTAAAAAAAACATCCAATGACAAAAATCATTTGTTCTAGTCTTTGCATTGCACCTCACCACGCTCGCCACAATCTACATGATCAATAAGAATGTGGCTGGATTGTAGCACATTTGGAAAACAGTCTTCTGTATAGGCAGTCACGACACTGATGCACTCTGAGTAGCCACCAAATAGCTTTTTCCCTTATTTCTTCAGCTTTACAGCACAATTTCAGAACATGCAAACATGTCCCAAGGCACAACACTCAAACCATGTCAGAATCTAGAAGATCACACCATATTTGCACGACACGGATGGTGTGATTAGGCTATAATGCCAGCTGGATAAGCTGCCACTGAATTTCACCCAAGATCTCCATATACTACCATGATAATAAACCATCACAACCCCACTAGGGAACTTTTGTGCATGCAAAAAAACTGTAAAACTTTATATGTCATGTTGTGCCCACTGCACTCATAATGAATGGCTGAAGACCTCACCAAGATCCAGGGAAGATCCTTCTGGCTGAGATTTTTTGTCAAAGCAATCCTGTGACAAGAGGGTCTAAGCAATGATTCAAGTTGGCAGAAATCTTTTGTTGGGGGATCCAAGAAAAATCTATTTTTACCATTGGAAACTGTTCTTGAGGCTTCTATATGTGAAACTTTGCTGGGGCTAAAAAATGGATCAGGAGCCTCAATAAAGGGCCATGTGCAACTCCATAATAAACCCCTAGACTGATTTGCCCTGCCCACTTGGCCAGGACATGAATATTAAGAGCTGTGTACTTATTGGCCGGTTTACAATGGCTCTATGACTGCCTGTTAATAGACTTTGTGTACAGCCATCCCAATAACATTTCATGTGTGCTTCAACATTCTTCTTGGTTTTATTTCTCTTGATCAACAAGAATGTTGGCAGTAGCTCGTGCTATCGTTAGCAGTAGCTTGAGCTAGTGTTAGCAAGTAGCTTGGGCTAGTTTTAGCAGTAGCTTGGGCTATCATTAGCAGTAGCTTGGGTTAGTGTTAGCAGTAACTTGGGCTATCGTTAGCAGTAGCTCAGGCTATTGTTAGCAGTAGCTCGGGCTATCATTAGCAGTAGCTTGGGCTAGTGTTAACAGTAGCTTGGGCTATCTTTAGCTGTAGCTTAGGCTATTCTCAGTAGCTCGGGCTATCATTAGCAGTAGCTTGGGCTACTGTTTGCAATAGCTTGAGCTATCGTCAGCAGTAGCTCAGGCTAGCATTGCTCTGCAGTCAGCATTACATGCAGATGTAAGGTGACAACAAACTGTTTCTCAGTGGCCACTACATTACTAAGTTATATAGGAAAGCAGGTTGGAGACAGCACAGGCTTTTGGTTTGCTACATTAGATGCCCCAAGCTGCCTATGTTCAACAACAACATGGTAGCCTAAATGTGATTTTGAATTCAACGACCCCTTTCAAAGCACCCTGTTTTTATTGCTTTACAGACCCTTTAAAATGTTAGGAAGGCCTATAGACTAATTGCAGCATTCTGTATTGGTTTGGCATCAGAGTAGCTGGCCATATGCTCCTGATCTCTATTGTTGACCTACTTTTACAATATGACACAAACTCTGTTGAGTGTCCAGTGACATTAGGTGCAGGAGGTGGGCTCAAGGACACCAACAGCTGATGAAAATTATATCACAATGTTACAATTCTCAAAGTTAGCTTCCTTCACGTTGACGATCTGTTTTCACAGTCATTGAAGCCCTTAAAATATCTTTAAACATCACCAGCTTGTATTGATAGATCCTGTCATCTGTGACTCTAGTTTATTAAACAAAGATACCAACCAGAGCAGAAACACTACCTTCTGGTTAAAACAACATTTTAAACAAGACATCAGTGGTCTGTGTAGATAAACTGTCTCACTGCACCGATATCGTCTAATGAAGTCCATTTTAATAAATAATAAATGACCTGCACTTGTACAGTGCCTTTCTGAGTCAGAAGATTCCAAAGCACTTTACACTACAATGAATCATTCATCCATTCATGCACACATTCACATGCTGATGGTGATGAGCTACAATGTAGCCACAGCTGCCCTGAGGTGCACTGACAGAAGTGTTTATAATACGTTTAATAAGTTTATTGCAATTATGACATGCAGTAAAACACAAATCCCTAGTAGTTGTTATACTTTCTGGTAATGTCCAGCTGCAAGTCCAACAGTCACCCTTCTGTCCTCTCTGCCTCCCTCCCTTCCTTCATATCCTCCCCTCACCTCTACGTCCTTCTGCCCGAGGCAGTGGACCGCTACCTCCAAACAGGCACGCTGCTATCTCCACCACCACCACCTTGAAGTCCTGCACCCTCTCACGGTAACATGACAGGTCAGGCAGATGATGATAAATGCAGAGGAGGAAAAGCAATTACTGGATCAGTTAGGTGTAGTAGGGAGCACTCAGGGCGCTCATTATCAACAGACTAACAGTAGAGTTTAGGGTCTGCACAAACACAGAAAACACACACTCTTCCTCAGACTTAATGCACAAACAGGAACCACAACCACAGAGTGTATCTTCCTTTTGTCCTTTTGTTTATTTGAGCAGTTTGCCGCTATGATTGTCGAATACACGTTGAACACACAAATATTCAGGACACAGAAGAGGAATGAGATCGGAAGTGGCAAGCAGATGACAACAACACTTATGGATGCACAGCATGAATAGGTTAATATCAGTATGGCGGTAATGCGCCGTGCATTTGTTGATTTGAGCTATACAGTTGTCTGACATGCCATCTGCACAGCCGTCAAAGCCGAGGATGCTGCATGTATAGAATGTAAGCCAAGGAGGATAAGGCAAGCCTCGGTGATTGACAGTCGCACCGAGGTTGTCATAGGGACAGCTGCAGTTTTCGCTGTCCCCTGAGGAGGATGGAGAATCACTAATAATAAGGGAGAGACACACACACACACACACACACACACACACACACACACACACACACACACACACACACACACACACACACACACACACACACACACACACAGAGGGAGAGAAAAAAAGGAGATGATTTGTGTTCACCTCGCAAATGCACACAGATAGGAGCATGCTCTCTCTTGCAGGGTAAAACAGAAGCAGTTTCCTGGGCTCTGCGAATGGTGGGTGGTGAGATCGCAGGTCAGGCCCACGCAACCCTCCCCCCCACTCCTTTTACAGTAAGCAGCCTGCTCTGGCTACACACTGGCCAGAATGCCAGACGGAACAAACATTTGCTTATGCGTGCACGCACACAAAGGAAGTCACACACATAAGCGGAGATGCACACACAAACAGGGTAGTTGCATGAACATCTCTTCTGCGGTGCTGCCCCCTCTCAGATGGAAACATGAAAATGGTTGCATCTTGAAAATCTGTTTTATTAGCTCAGTAGAAGTTGAATCTACCAAAACGGACATGAAGATATTTTAGTTTACTCTGTGATCTTTGCAAAAGTTGTATGAAGATGTTGATACTTTAATGTCTTCATAGAATCCGACCACTAAAGTCCACAGGACCTAATCGTAGGTTTGCTTCACCAGTAAGTAAACATGTGATTACAAAAAACATCTTGATTCTGTCAAACGTCTAATCACTAGTTGTATAGCGGTTCACCCTGTTGTCACTTTCCTTCATCCTAACTGGCAGCGGAGGTGTGTGTTTGTCTTTGATAATGGGTTTGTTGAGTTTATTTATTTTTGGCGTGCAGGGGCCATTTTGTCACACGTCTGACCACATTTGGACTGGACAGGATGTTCTAAACAAGTTCACGCTTGAGGGCTGCTGGGAGTGGATGATGCAGCGCCACTGTAGGTGGCGAGAGATACACAAAGTCTGAGAAGTGTGCTTACGTGCATTTTTTTTTTGTGCGTGCTTGTGTGTCAGAGTCACAGTGACTGTTTGTGTATATGGGTGAGTGGGGGTGGTAGGGCTATAATCTGCTCCAAACTGCTTGCGGGCAGAGGCGAGGTGGGCGAGACAGTGATACAGAGAGAAAGCAAAGGGAAAGGATGGAGTTTTTTTTGAGGGGGGGTTGTTGGTGGTTGGCAGGAGGAGGAAAAAAACAGAAAGAAAAGGAGAACAAGTAGAAAGGGTGGGAGAGAGAGAAGTAGAGGTGAAATGAGTGAAGAGTCGATTCACACAGCTTACTGATTCTTTACACTTACTGTACCCACTGTCCTCTCTCCTCTCCCACCCATTGTCATGCCGGGCTCTGTGGGCGCTAGCAAGGCAGCTAATTCCTCTGACATTTACGTTGCTTTTTCAGCCCCCAAAGTGACGCAAGCTTAGCTGCAGTCGGCGTCAGTGTGCTCAGGTGGATGAGAGATGGTGGATGAGGGGACAGTGGTCACCTCAGCCCCATCTGGTGTAAAAAAGGGATCCTGAGCAGCGCTGTCTAAGCAAAGGAAGAGCATATTATGTCATATTATACAGTATGTCTTTCATAAAATCAGATTAGTGTGGGTGGAGGAAGAAGAGATGGAAACAAGATGTGTGAAAGAAAATGATGGAGAGGAAAGAGGAGATAGTGAGAAACTCCATCGAAATAGTTACCACTCTATAACAAGTAGTCACTTGTTTGTGAAGAAATATCTTAAATACATGATTTGATGAATTCATCAAGGAAAAACTTGGATGTGTACACCTCATACATGTGCTGCTGAGTAACCTCCAAATTTCTGTGCAACGCCTTCAGTTATCCTTATCTAAATATATCAGGTGACAGTTAAGGAATATGAAGCTAATGCTGTTTCGTGGAAGCCCATAGCATCTCTAAAATACACACAAGGTGCCATTTATGGTTGGTGCTGTGACACACCACCCACTGGAATGAACAGTACCCAGTTAATTCAGATCAAACTCAGTTGTGGGGTTTTGGAAATCATACAATTTCACCTGAACGTAACTTGTTTGGTGTTGGGGACCACACGTCGAAGAACTGTGATGTTTTGGACCCAAAAAGTGGACACGGAAAGAGAATTCCTAACAATCTGAACAGTCAACAACTCAAAAGTTAAAATAACATAGATGGTAGAGCTGAAGGAGGCTTTTAAGGTTGAATATGGAACAATTTAATAAAAAGATATATTTGTAAAAAAAATTAATCCCTCCATGGGGCGTTTAGAGGTGTGCAGAATGAAGGTACAGTATTTCCTTTAAAAGCTATATTTTAATTAAAAAATATTCAAATATTTATTTTGACGGGCATGACACTGGGTTTATGTTTACATCTACCAGCCAGTAGAGGGCACCATTGCAGGTTTCCAAATACAGTAAACAGTCCGCTCGGCACAGCGAGGCTGGCACTGTGGAAAATGGCGGACTCGGCAAGTCAAGCAGCTGCTTCTGAGCCCAGAAGATGTCGTTATCTTTCTCAGAAGAGGAGCGACCATAAAAGATCTAAAACCAGAGTGAGTTTAGGACATGGTGCTGGCTGCTCACTTCACGTATCGGCAGCTAACTTGGCATCCCGACGGCTGGAAATCCGCAAAACAAGCTGGTTTGTAAACACAAACACAGTCAGCTATCATCCCTGGGCCACTTTGCCTGATACCAGAACCTGCATTTCCAGAGTAAACGAGAGAGCGCTAAACACCAGTCGCCATTTTCTAGGTCTAAACGTCTTTGGTTTCTGTGATGTCAAATGGAGTTTTTCTTTTTGGAACTCTGGTAGTTTGTCCTAATGTTGAAGTGGTAGCAGCTGGCTGTTTCTCCTCTGATAATATTGAATGCAGAACCTCTCACACCAGTGGTGTTCTGTTGCTAAAGTGCAGGGGTGGAGGACCCAGGTAAATGCGGAGGTGTGGCGGTTCGGTGAGACAGACAACTGGATGGTCCAATTATTGGTTTCGGACCGAGCCGTGTTATCTGCTGAGGTTTTTAGACAATTGCAAAAAAGCCAATTCATTATTTTTTTTATTTTTATCTTCATAATATATTTATAGCTATATTATGTTAAAACATTAAGAGGCAGCTTTAAAAGGCAGAAACGCACGTGTGGTTCCTTCAGCGTTTCAATCTGACTTCACGTTTTCCTGACTGAGATAGTACTGGATGATTTTATTTACAATTAAAACCAAGCTTTGTCCCAGCAAATAATCTATAAATGTCCAAATAGGCCTCTAAATTTAGATGAAGGGCAGCACTATTTTTGCTATTGTCTTGTTAATATAAATAGATTCAGACTCAAGTGTCAAAGCATTAGCATCAGAGGGTTTACTATTTGTGCTGGATTCTGGTGATACCTGATTTCTTTTTTAGATAATAGAAAGTGTCTCTGCCCCTCGCATTAATGTGACACCCAGAATCCTGGCATTGTGAGCCAACTCTTCCATTTCATTTGCTTTCATTTTCCCTCTCCACATTTTCCTCTGCATCTCTTCCCCTCCCGGTACTCTCCGGGCCTAGTGAGATAGATATAATTGTCAGGACTCTCAGAGAAACCCAAGGGAACAAACTACTGCACACTCACAGACACCCTCATCACCACCTTACGTAACTCCCTGACATGCACTTCACATTAGTGGAAAGCACAATCAGTGGCAAACTGACACCAGACTCACAACATGTGAACCAGCCGGTTTAATGAAGAGACAGGCTTGAAATAGACTTCTGTGACAAAGGACAAGAGGTATCCCCCTCAGCGGCACTCACTCTTGTCATTCCTGAATTGCCTTTTGCAGAAGACTCCAAAGAGAATGCAAATATCTCTTTGTGGGTTTTAACGCTTCAAGCTTCACCATGCAAATGACACAGAATCCATTCTGCTGCTGAGGGCTGCTTTGTCGACTCTTTCAGTCGCTGTTTGTACACTGACTTATTCTCTGACGCTTCAGAAGCTGAGCTCCAGCAGCTCTTTGGAAAAGACAGAAATTGCACACTTGGTTCTTCCATTTTCCGGTAATGCCTCTCTCTCTTTCACACTGTTCACTGTGAGAGGCCTTGAATGTACAAAGCCGAAGAATAAGTGCTGTTGCTGACCTGGTCACTGTCCACTCTGGATGAAAATCTTCCCTCGTCCTTTATCTTTTTCT
This sequence comes from Aphyosemion australe, assembly GCA_006937985.1. Taxonomy (NCBI): domain Eukaryota; kingdom Metazoa; phylum Chordata; class Actinopteri; order Cyprinodontiformes; family Nothobranchiidae; genus Aphyosemion; species Aphyosemion australe. The sequence goes on from SSNS01000257.1 coordinate 903,535, forward strand.
CCGTTTCCCTCTGATGTCAGGTCTTTGTTGCTGTAAAGGCGTGAGTTCAAACCGAGTTCACGGCTGGAATGGAAAAGATGTGCAAGGGCGTTATATTGGGTGGTATGATGGGAGTGGCACTGACCGTTTACAGATGAATGTATAAGGCTGTGGGTGTGTGGCTGATATGATCGTTTCTTTGTCATCAAGAAATAATGATGGACTTTCTTTGGAGAATTCAATAAAGATCTAATAAAACATGCATTGCTGACCCTATATTTAAGACTATTTTTTCTTGCTCCACCACATCAAATGTGCACGTGCATGAACACAAACTGAATACATCAACTAAGTAAAGCCTTAAGACAATGCCATCGTGATTGAGTAGCGGTCTGTTAACAGTCTCCGTGCAGCCTCCAGTGCTCACCGGCACCAATCCAAATGATATTTATCGACAGTTGGATACATTTACTTCATGAACCCCACCACAAGCAACCAAAGGGCTAAATAATTACATTGGTTCCTAGAGGCTAATTTTGACTGAAAGAAATAATATTCTTGGTCCCATTTCATCACATGTTTTCATACATCTGTATTGGTAAATCTGTAAATGAAAATGAGTCTCCATAGGTTACAGTGATGCAGCGAAGGGTGATAATCAAGGCCCTGCAGAGTGGAGTACCTGCAGGGTTAATGACTCTATGGGAGAGGTCTGTCATCAGCAGATGCTATAAGAGCTCTAATTATCTTGGCATTTCACATGAGAAACTGTCACAGCAACTATACTGATGAGTATTTGCAAACTCAAACATGCGTTCTAACCTGGTAAACCTGGAGGAATTGTTGTACTTCAAGACACAAAATAAGAAAACATTTTAGATCGTTTGAGGCGTGGACTCTGCCGGAGTTGTCTCTGGTCTCAAGTTGTGTTTGTGGTGTTTATGGACAGGATCTCAGGGCTCAGTCATAATAATAATAATGGATTGGATTTATATATGTAGCGCTTTTCAAGGCACCCAAGCCACTTTCCATTATTCATGCACTCTCACATTCATACACTGCTGATGATGGTGAGCTACTATGTAGCCACAGCCGCCCTGGGGCGGTCTGACAGAGGTGAGGCTGCCATTCTGTGCCATCGGCCCCTGTGACCACCACCAACACAGGCAAGTCGGGTTAAGTGTCTTGCCCAAGGACACATTGACAGCAACAGACTGAGCAGGATGTGAACCTGTGACCTTCCGATTGCGGGGCGTCCACTTAACTCTTCTGCCACCATCGCCTGATAGAGAAGGAGGGCCAGGTTTGGAAATGTTAGGGTCTAATTTCTACTTTTTGCAGCTAATGTGGTTGTTTTAGCATCTTCAGTGTGCAAGGGAGGAGTATGCAGCCATTAGGAGAGTCAGCTCCTCCAAATTCCAGGCAGTGGTCCTCAATCAGAAATATGTGGAATGCTCCGGTCCTTCTGGATTGGGGCTGAGTTTTAGTCTCAAACAGAAACATTTATAAATTGAGACTTTGTCTGCTGTAGGGAGGACACTGCTCAGTTTTATCATGGGAGACCCGGAGCAAAAATACACTGGTTCTTCTAACCCTCACCTGCGGTCATGAGATTTGGTTTCGGGACTGAAGGAACAAGATCTGGGATACAAGAGGCTGAAAATAACTCATTCCGTTGGGTGGCCATGCTCAACCTTCAGGCATCTGGCTAGGATACCTCCTAGTCACCTCCCTCTGGGTATTTAACAGGCATGTCCCATTGAAAGGAGAAACTCCGGGTCCCTTCTTGGTAGGTTATTTACAATTTAGACATGCAGAACTGGAGAGCTTCACTTACCAAAGCTTTACAAGGTTCTATAGCGCTTATCAGCAGAGAAAGTTTTATGAGTTCTATAGAATAATGATTTCTATCAATTTCTATTTCATCATTGACAAGCTCCAAATGTAATATTTGCAAACAAGGCCAAATGACAGCAAAACAACACAGTATCATGGAGTTTAAACTGAAGATGTGATAAAAAATAAAAAAATGCCATTATGAAAACGTAAAAAACATTCTAAAACTAAATGGAAGTTTATTTACAGTGGTGACTTTCTTCATATGTAGCTAATTAATTTGTTTGACTTGAACACACAATTTCTAGAATACATCCAACAATAGATTATCATTAGGAGTCAGAAAAAAACAATGACGTGTTTAGATTTGATGTCTGTTTAATGACTAATGCTGTGAGCCTCAGATAGTGTTTACTCTTTAAGACCTGTTACAGAGTGATTTATGACTTAGCCAGGTCTCTTATGTCTCTCTGATGACATTGCAATTACTTAAATAACAGAGTGATAACACAATGTTCAGCATAGCACATTTATTACAGACATAAGCTTTGACCTTTACCCATTTTCAGGCTGCAGTACAATAACATTATTTGGCTGCAGACTCCAAACAGAAAGGAGTGTTGTCGTAAGAGATGTTCTGTTGTCAGGGAGTTCAGTTATGTAAGCGTGCTGGGTCTGACTGGTCTTTCCACTGTTCTCCTGCTGGTACGTCGCCCAAACAAACGTCTGACTCCTGTGACGGCATCCTTGTCTTTGTATCAGTGTGTGTGTGTGTGTGTGTGCGTGCGTGTGTTTGTGTGTGTGTGTGTGTGTGTGTGCGTGTGTGTGTGTGTGTGCGTGCGTGTGTGTGTTTGTGTGTGTGTGTGTGTGCGTGCGTGTGTGTGTGTGTGCGTGCGTGTGTATGTGTGTGTGTGTGTGTGTGTGTACGTGCGTGCGTGCGTGCGTGCGTGTGTGTGTATGTGTGTGTGTTTGATCCAACTACAGGAAAAACAGCAGTTACGCCATTTTAGCAAAAGAGACAAAACTCCCCTTTGCTCAAAGCCTTTCAGTAGAAACAAGGACTTACTGTTTGTAAATGAGACAAAATCTGTTTCAAATGTTTAAAAAAGTGGTCACATTTTGTTTTCATTGCTGGGTCACTGTCACATGAAGAAGGGTTTTGGGAAGAGTTGTGCAGGGGGAGGCTAAAATTACTGCATAGTTCAGGCGCCTGAGGTTAAGAAGTGTCAATACTTCCTCCTAATGAAGAAAAAACTTTCATCGTATGGAGAACGTACAAAACCTACACACACAACACAGCATACTGATGAGAAAAACAGTTTTATAACTCATAATAATGACGTAAACATTTCCCCATCAACACAGCTCCACCTAAACACACACACACGCACACACACCTTTTTATGTGCTCAGCACATGAATTGCAACCATTTTATGTTTTCAGGAACCAAAACAATGTTTTGAGGCTGTAATGCATTTCCCAGTTTGAAACTTTGAAATATGTTGGCTTCCTCTTGGAGCTCGTCATCTAACCCTGATGAACCAGATGCTGGAAGTAGTTTTACCCAAAGTTCCCAGTCTCCATCATCTCATCTCCGCTCCCCTGGCAGCTGTGTCAACACCCACAGGCCTTAAACAAATCTTCCACACAGCCATTGTACACCAATGCCACTCCCTCCATGGAGGCAGGCTGCGCTGACGACTCTATAAATGCTGGCAGTCGGTCCCAGAACAACATTGATTTTGTTCCAATCAATCCAGAGAGATTGCAATGCATGGCAAATGACACAGGCCGTGTGCTGCAGCATACATTTCCGCATTAACTGTTGCCGGGCAGATCTCAGCTGGCCAAATGCTGAGCTGGTCCCACAAGTGTTACAACAAACTCTGTTCACTAAAAACTTTGTGTGAGGCCCAGCTGCTGTTCAGATGTCAGCTCCAACTGAGCAAACTTGATTTGGACTGCAACATCAGAAAAAACACTTTAATGAGCGGTGAACACGTATAAAAAGTTACAAGAAATTCATTCATTAGATTAGGAACTTTAGATAACGTTAACAATAAAAATGTGTTAGCCTAGCTGCACAGCACAGGTACATTCTGATAGCCAGCTATCTGTCTTTTCTCATGTAAAATTTTCTAAAACCTTATGTTTACCAGACCAGTAATTAATTATCCATCAAGGAAACAGCATTTCCTTCCCCTGCTATACGTTTCTGATTGCTAACACAAATTGATATTGCAGACTCTTGCCCCACAAGCCTATGTGCGGTCACGGAGCCGCTGTGGATGTTATTCTAGCTGTGAGGCTTTGTTTGCGTTTCATTCCAACATTTTCCTGTCTCTCATTCCTCAGTTTTGTATGTTTTCTCTTCACCCCGCCTGTTATTTTGTGTCAAAACAAAGCCAGTCGATTCCCTCTTCCAGTTGTTTTCTCATCCTTCTTCCTAATGGTTGATTTAGCTGTTTATGTTTCCACTCCATTGTCCTTTCACTCTTAAAAAGAAAGGTCAAGGCCATCTTTTGTTGTTTTCTTTTATTCTTGGACTTGAGTGATTTTTGTGGTTTTGGCACCACTTGTGTTGTGGAAAGTGTCTCAATGTGACATCAGTTGCAAAATGCAATGCAGATCTGCATTTCTGAGTGTTGCAACTGCATCATCTATTGCAGATGAATCTGTTTTTATGGGCACAGATTGTAAAGGAGGAGGTCACACCCAGCCTGCTGCCTCCGGACTGGAAAAATGTTAATGGGCCAGCGAGCAGGAGCAATGCCAGCACTTCCTCTCTGTGTCTGTCCTTGTTCAGTTGGTGGGAAGGCCTTGGAGTTTTATGAATCTAGCTGCCGGACCTGCCGGGGGCTTGGCTTAAGGCCCTGATAGGGATCAGAGTGGCATGCAGCAGTCATGCTGAGACACACATAAACAAGTGAAGGCTTCACACATCCACACACATGTGAAATATCAGTCACATGCCAGTCATGCCCTTTTTTCCATACTGGGAATTCTCTGAAATTATCTAAGGTTGGGTCACACAAAGACACTCATGACCACATTTAAATCAAGCAGAAACGACCTGCAGAAACATGGGACAGCCGTCAGCAACGGCACTTGTGATTACACCACACGCGAGTTGCTGCCTGTTGAGGCAAAGAGTGCTGAGAACACATGTGACGTACGGCTAAGGCTTCTGCACGTAATCAAGCACACCAGAGACGCCAATCAGAAGTTATAACAATAAGCATGTGCTCTTCAGGTCACTTCCTGGGTTTGTTTCAGCTAAATTTGGCCTGGCTGCGCTTTTATCACACCAAGAAACCAATGGCTCAGACACATTTCCTATTGGTTCTGACCTTTTCTTTCCCGCCCGTGAGCATTTTTCTGTGTCGTTGTGGAGACTTTTCCTTGTGGACACACAGATAAAATGCAGTGAAAGACTTTACACTGACACGGGTGTGAATGTGAGCGACCAGAAAGTTTGAAGATCAAGAGTGACGGCAACATCAAAGCAAGAAAGCTTCTGAGGTTGTTTAAACAGCAGAGCAGAAAGAGAGGTACTGTCCCTTCTGGTTAAGAGCACTCGCTGCTCTTTGTGTTTGGCTTGGAGGAGGTGGAGTAACTGCTGACCACATCAACCGCAGGCCTTTAACTCACGGCACAAGCATTTTCTGCATGACCTTCACATTAGAGCAGCTTCACATAGGTGACCAGAGTTTATTAGGGAAAAAAGGCTGAACTAAAAATGTTACCTTTCGTAGGACAAATGCCTCACAAAGGGACGGTACCCTATTAGGTGGTTTTACAAAGCTTTTCTTAGGAAGGACTTTCTGTTTCTCTGGCTCTTAAAAAGGGTAATTATGCACCTTAACCTTTAAATAATTGAGTTAATTTTAGGGAATAGTGACAAGTTAGTGGTGCAGTGATTTATGCTTTGTTTTTATATGAGTGAATTGTTTTGTTTTCTTTAAAAATACCCATTGGTTCATTTTAGATTCTCTAGTCTTTATCTGATTAGGTTTTTTTCTTTTGTCTTATTTTCCAAGAATAGCGTTGCTTTACTCCACACTAATATGATTAGTGTCACAATTATACACCATAATTGTAGATGTAAATGATTTTATATTCCATGCAATGGATAAACAGCTCGCTCCATTCCTGGAGGGTTTGAATAATAATAATATAAAAAAACTTTTTTCATTCCAATATTCTTTTTGAAATTGTTTGCAGCAAAGTAACTGGTCTGTTGCAGAGTATGTTTGAGTAGTAATGATCTTATGTGCAGTAGAACAAGGTCAGGGGATCTTATGTTGGAGAATCTGGATTAAATGTTCAGAAAGAAGTAAAGATAACTTCCATAATAAACATTCTTACACATTTTTCCATTACAGTTATTTATCTTGTTATCTGAGCAGCATAGCTGCATAAAAAATCAGCTGCTGATCAGATGCAACTAGTGATTCAAGTGTCCCCAAACTTCATATACCAACTGAAAATGAACAACTGTTAAAGAGACATCATCATCATCATCATCATCATCATCATCATCATCATCATCCTTTATTTGTAAAGCACCTTCTTTCATTATTCATGCCCAAAGTGCTGTACACAATACAGTAAAAACATACCAATTATGTAAAGTTAAAAACAATATCATTAAAAAAGAGAGAATAAAAAAGAGAATATAAGAGTAGAGAGAATAATACTGTCTCATATCCAGACAGCAGCAGTAAGAGAAAATAAAATGCACTGAATAAACAAGACTCACTCCAACTCCTTTAGAAAAACCAAATAATAGAAATGGGTCTTTAATCTATCCTCCTGAAAAACACAAGTTAAATTAATAAATAAAATAAATAAATCTACTCTTAAAAACATCCAATGATGGGGCTTTCCTGACCACCAGTGGAAGATCGTTCCAAAATTTAGGTCCCATAAATGAAAATCCTCGCTCTCCTCTGGTGACCCGATAGGAACCACCAGTAAATCCACTGTAGTAGACCTAAGTGGCTGTGATGGAAGATTAGAAGATTAGACAGATACGATGGGGCAGTTCCCAACAGTGATTTAAAAACAAAAACAAGAATCTTAAAATAAATCCTAAAACAAATGGGCAGCCAATGCAAGGATGCCAGTATGGGAGTAATATGAGCCCTTCTTCTGGCCCCCACCAGAAACCTAGCAACTGAATTTTGGACCAGTTGGAGTCTAGACATTGAGGCTTGATTAATTCCAGCATAAAGAGAGTTACAGTAATTCAGACGTGAAGTAAAAAATGCATGGATAACTGTTTATAAATGGTCAAGTGACAGAAACGGTCTAAGCCTTGCAATACGACAGGTGAAAGAAACACGCTCTAACAACAGAATTTATCTGGCTATTGAATCTTAGGGCTGCATCAAATTTGACACCCAAATTAGTCGCCACGTACTTCTCATAGACACACAGAGATCGAATGAATGTTCCATAACCACCCTGTCAGGTCTAAAAATTATGACTTCAGTCCTTTTTTTCATTAAAATTCAGAAAATTAAAAGCCATCCATGACCTGATGTCATCTAAGCAATTGAGAAGAGGCCTGATCAAACCATTGGCATCGCTACACAGGGGAAAGTAAATCTGACAATCATCATCATGCATATGAAACTTAACCCCATGCTTTTGAAATAGTGCCCCAAGTGGTAAAAGATATAGGGACAGTGTGTAGTTTCCTGGTGATAGGGGGCAGCATTACATACATTTCAGGGTAGTTTTGCACCATATCTCCATGACTGTCGCTAGTTTAAAAAAACATTACGGTAAATGTTACCTGTCGAGCAGAAAGCATGCAACCTCGGCATGACTCCTCAATTAATTCCATCAAGAGAATGCAATGCTGATGCTAGTTTTCTGGCGGTGTAGGTTCTGGACCTGCACGAGGTCCTGCGCCTGCTGATGATGTCACACTACGGCAATACCACTCGGTTAAAATTTAGTTAATTTCTTTTTCGATTCTGTTCTTTCACATAGGTTTTGAAGAGTTTCGCAGTTTTGTTATTGAATTCATGTTTTTTACCATTTAAATGCTGTCGAATGTAACTTCTGTAAGTCGTACGTCCAGCCAATCATCTAGTGTGATGTCATCAGCAGGCGCAGGACCCCGAGCTGGCTCACGTAGAAGGGAACATGGCGTCTAATATGGCGCCCCCCAGAGGCTATAGACCTGACTTTTATGGTTATATGTTACGAAACCGCCAATATTTTTCAACGACTGGACATCATTTTATTCATTTTCAACAACATTTTGATGGATATTTTCAGAGATTAATGGTAAAACTACACACTGTCACTTTAAAGTGGAACACATTCTTTTAGCTGCAAAGACATATTAAACAGATGAATGTGAGATAGAACAGTGTCTGATGATCTAGGCCGATTCATTAAGGGTTGTTCTGTTAGACATATTGAAGATTTCTTTTGTTATTCTTACCTGAAACATGCATTAGTTCTCTGAATTGAGCCTATCTGAGAAAATAAACACCAAATAGAGCAGGCAGCCATAGCGAGCATTGGAAGCATCCATTCCCTAGCATGAGGGCAGATCAGCTTTGCCATACATTGGAACAGGATATTACTCATTATTTACTGGTCCAGACAAAAAAGATCCTGCTCAATAGAGAGGAAAACTCAGCAACATTTGGACCTTAAATCATCTCCCTAACCTCTGTTCCATGGTCACCAACAGATCCTTTTTAGACCACTCAATATTTCTCAGACAGAAGTGTACAGTTTTGATCTGCAGGAGTCTTTGATGCACCACATATAAACTGAAATGCACGTGTCACTGTAGCAGAAAGGAAACGCACAAACAAATCAAAATCCTGCTTGGTTATCAAAATATAAAAAGCCATTTTAAATGACTGTTAGTCTGGACGTACAAGTAAAAGTAATATTCCTGGTTGTTGTGTCTCCCACGCTGCAAAGTGCCTTTCCTGAGAGTTTTATCATTCCATTGGTTCTGACGGCGCTGCCTCCACTCACCTCTGACTGTGCATTTACTAAACACTGGCCTGGGACAGATTACCTCTCCGCCTGTGCTCTGGGTGTCTCTGTATATGTCTGCTGATGTTGTTTAGATGAGTACAGACCACTTCAAATCGTCCTCCGCGTGGAATGGAAATGCCAACAATCGGGGGGTGCTGCAGCACATTCTTATATGTCACTTTTTAGCAAAACACAAGCTGAGCTTTCATTCTCTGTCTCCGCATGGAGTTTGCTGTGTGGGCAGAGGGTGATGAACACAATGGAGAGAAAATAGAGGAGAGGAGAGAGGGGGAGTGGGGACGGAGAAGAGTGCGTGGGATAGCAGATAGGACTGGAGATGAGGGGGAGGGGGGCAGGTTAACTTGGTGCCTACACAGGGCTCTATCCCACAGGCTCTCTCCTGTCTCCCACGCCTGGCCCCGCTAACCTGGTCTAGCTTCTGTTTAGTGTCTGGCTCTGTCACACCTCGGCCCACTCCCTAGAGATCGGCATGTCTGTGGAGTGAAGTACATTTTGAAATCCAAAGGGAAAAAAACAGAACAAAACAAAACACTTAAGTCTTCTCAAGTGTGAATATTTTGGTGGCCTTTTTATCGTTTCAGGAGCTTGTGTTTTGTGTATGACCCTGCCTCTCTCTGCTGCTCTGAAACACATTTTAACTTTTAAAGAACCTGCAATTAGAACAGGAAATCAAACTGAATTAGGTTGGAAAAGTCACCATATTTCGATGATTAAACACCTTCACTCTTTGACAGTGTAGATGGGTGGTTATTAGTGTTACCTTTGGCGCATTTACACTATGGTCACCTCAGTCGGGCCCTGGTAGGCTAATTGCATTTACTTTGGCGTTGTCCGTGCGTGGTTCATGCAGAGCAGACAGTTTATTTTGGTCCTGCTTTCCTGCAATCTGTTTCATGCTGAGCCGACCATACACACACACCTATGGACTGATTGGCTGGCTGAAGTAATCACTGTCACACCTACCTGGGAGCCTCTAATTGGCGCAGGTAGAAACAGCCAGTGAGGGCTTCCCGCATGAGTGATTCATTATCAATCTGGATGCAGTGGGTTAAACATCTTCTCTGACTGCAGCTCAGACCGGTCGGCGTTGCAGCTATAGCGCAAGCACTGATTCATGTCAGAGCCACAAAAAGCAACACTGCTCACGCCCGCTTTTGTTTACTAACTTGTGGCGCTTAGGGAGGACACCACAGGCTTCTCCACGCAACTTTAGCAAAGCCCACCTATGTCCTGCCCATGTCTGCGATTCTGAGAAGGCTGTAAACACAACCCGGCAGCGTGGGGGCAGGCTGTCCCCACCCGGCCCAGATCGAACTGACCAAAGTTTTAATTAGGCTTCAACTGTCAATGACAAGTCACAGCTGGGATTAGCAAGGGAGTTTCCATAATGTCTTAAAATGTTTCCCAATTTCCTACAAGATACAGGGCTTTGGTTTCATCTTGCTGGAGCCTTAAACATATTCAAAAATGTACAAATCTCTGCTAAAAGGCTCGTGGCAGGTTTCTAGGGACCATCAGGGATGTTTTTTTTCAAATAATTTCCATGAATCAGAAAATGGTAGAAACATGACAACCTTGGGATGGTTGGTGACCAAACTGCAAATACAATGAAAATCAGATCTGAACAAATTGTGAAATTATTAAAACACTTTGTGAGTAAATAAAGACATGAAAATGTGCATGACATTCACTTCACGTTTGTGCAAATTTTCCTATTTATTAGCATGTCATTATTAATAATAATAATAATAATAATAATAATAATAATAATAATAATAATAATAATAATAATAATAATAATAATAAATAATAATATAACAGCTATTCAAAAACATTTTCCATTATTTTTTATTTCATTATATAGAATTTTTATTTTATATATCCATTTATGGCATTAAACATTAAAACCATTGATAATTTGTTTATGTGTGTACTTTTTGCAGTGATGTGATTTATTTGACTTAACTGAGTGCACATCATCAATCTACCCTAAAAACAGCAACTAAAGGACTGATAAGAGGAATCTGTGGTTATTTACATGCAGCTGCAACATGTGCGCTGGTACATCCAGGAGGAAACTCCTGCAGGAGAAAATGAAAACAAGCTTTAGAACAGATAACTCACTTTGTTACAGTGTTTGTGTTGCACCTCCTCTAATCAGAGTCTTTGTTATAATCTCTGCAATCATGTAAACAAATTCAAAATCTCCCACTGGAATACTCTGATAAAAGCTTGCCAGTTCGCTATTTGTGTTGCTTTTGTTCTGTCTGGGCCTGGAGACAGGTACTGTTCTATCAAACGCCGAACAGAATCACTGAGACATTCAGATCCACATGAGGGCTGGATGAGCAGATTAATAGTATTGACAAATCCTAATTAGCGTCATGCTGAATCGAATGATTTATGTGAACAGTTGTTAAGGAGGCAGCGTGTGCCTAAATAGACCCAGAGGCTAGATAATACAGTAATAGCCTATGACTCACACTAGCACTAAGACAGAGAAGGACAGAGAAGAACAGAAAGAGAACAATTCAATTCCGTTTATTTCTATAGCGCCAAATCACGACAAGAGTCGTCTCAAGGCACTTCACAAAGTAAACATTCCAGTACAGTTCAGTTCATTAAGCCAATCAGTAAAAAAGTTTCCTATATAAGGAACCCAGCAGATTGCATCAAGACACTGACTGTGTGTTGATACAATCCTCATACTAAGCAAGCATGTAGCGACAGTGGGAAGGAAAACTCCCTTTTAACAGGAAGAAACCTCCAGAGGAGCAGCCATCCACTACGACTCACTGGGGATTGAGAAGACAGAGCAGGCACACACACTCTCCATACCCACACACACACACACACACACACCCACACACACACACACACACACGCACACACACACACACACACGCACACACACACGCACACACACACGCACGCACACACGCACGCACACACATACACACACACACACACCGTATATATCAAGTAGTGTTTCTATGGCTACACTGTGATTTCTTAGTAGAAGTTCTATTTAGTAAGTGAAACTTTATTGTCTTTATCTGAGTGAATCTATAATTAATTCAATAGGTGAACTAATAGTAGCACATTCTATGTTAAAGAAAGTGAGATGTAATATCAGGAGAGGGAGAATGTTAGGTGGTTGGCAGCAGTGTGCCAGCCGATGGTCCCCTCCATGAGGCCACCACAGCTCAGCAGAACGCCAGTGTAGCTTCTTCTGGGGAGAAAAACACTTAGAGAGAAAATAAAGTTAACAGCTGAAATAACAGGAAATAATGCAATTAGAGAGTAGTGGTAGAAGAGAGTAGCAGAGTGTGGAAAGTGGTCAGTATGTCCTCCAGCAGTCTAAGCCTATAGCAACATAACTGCAGAGATAACTCTGACTTTTAGATGGAGGCATGTGGGAGGCAGGGCCAGGGAGAAAAGTCTTTAACGACTGTAGTCCCCGCTGTACACTCCACCTCCCTCTGCTCCCCACTCATCTAAACCTGGGCTAACATCAGAATTTAACCCTAAGCCCTACACAAACTAAGAAAAACACAAAGTAAGAAAAGGGAAACAAAAAAAACTCGTGAAATGAAATGAGTATGTGGCTTCCTTCCTGCCCAGCTCCTTCTGTGTTTTCACACTCTGAGTTTTTTAGGCAGCGATGGGATTAGTTTGTAGGATTGTTGGCTTGTATTGTGTGCTGAGAGGATAGGCAGTCAAATCCCCTTTTCAGCCACCACTACTTATCCTTGTCCCCCGTGTTGTCTCTGTCAAACAGTAGCGCCTCGCTTTACATGCATGTAATCTAGGTGACAAGAAAGAAAGAAAAGAGAATTGATTGTGTACGAGGCGAGGCGGATGGCAGAGCGAAGGCTGCAGAAAGGTTGGAGGAAGAGTTGAGAGTTGTTTTAATGCAACTTGACTTTACTATGCACATGATGCAGCCCCCTCGCTTTCTCTCCCTTGGTTCGTTTAAAAGTGAGATGCAGGCCTATATGGAGAGCACAGTGCATTTATGTCTGACATCAGCGTGTGAATAATTCATCTTCTACTTCATGCCTGAATTATTGATGTCTGAAAGATTACAGAAAGAGAAAACAGCAGTCTAGAAGGAGGGAACATGATGCAAGACGGAGAAAAGAATTATGATTTCATCATTATTTACTGTTTTGTTCTGAAACGAGCAATTCTCCAAAGGAAGAATGTGACATTTAACCGGACAAAAAAACTCTGATTACTCTTTTAGAATGTATGGTTTAAAACATTTTGATGTTTGCTGTCTTTAACTTATGAAAGAAAAACATTTCAACTGAAACAAAATCCTAAAAAACACTAATCTGTTAAAATGTTTATGCATGCAATTGTGAAGCATTTTAATTACTTTAATTTGAAGTCCTGTCAATGACCGGCTCTACATTGTCTTTGTATTAAATTGTTGAAAAATGTACATTTTGACATTTCTTTTTGTGTAACTAAAGTGAAGAGCTAATGATGTCTGTGGCGTGTTGGCATCGTTCTCAACTTGCGTATGAATATCATCCTGCATTAAACGCTCTGAAGTTCAGCCACTGAATATACAATAATTCATTTCTAATCCCACCCTAAATACGTTCTAACTCTAATTCTAACTCCTACTAATCAATGGGCAATGTTTCATCTGGAAGAACCAGCTGCGTTTGTGTCTGCTCTTCTATCTGTAAGGAAACAATCTTTAACTTATTCTGCTTCTATATTGTTTGGTGGAGAGCTGAATTCTTGGTTCCGTCAATTACAGCAGATAATCCACATGCTGAAGCCCTAAAGCAGCCCCAATTCAATTCAATTCAATTTTATTTATAAAGCACCTTCCACAACCTTATCGGAAGCCCAATGTGCTGAACACCATCATAAAAGACACGCTAAGAATTAAACTAATATAAGATCATAAAACATTAAAAAACAAACAATAGATAAAAGTAGGGATGCTCAATATTAGCTTTTTCACCGATACGCGATATGTCTCACTCAACCCTTATATCCCCTTAGTGCATTTTTTTGTGCTCAAAGAACAAAAACGTTAGAAAATGAAAGGGTAATGCAAGGGTTAATTGCTGATACTGATATAAACCGATACAGATACATGCTGTGTCCCCCTCACATAAAAAAGTAAAACTAAACATTTTATGTTACTAACATCACATACCTCCTATCATGCATGCTTACATCATGTTCTGTGCAAAATGACAACAATTTAAGTTAGTAACAGGAAAAGTGCCAAATTTATTTAGTCTCCAACAGCAGCTGAATCTCATTCCCCCTAAGCGTGACACTAAGGTGTGTGTATTAGTTAGTAGTGTGATTTTTCTTGTTCTGTATATTGCAGCTATGGTGATACAACATTTATAAAGATGTTCAGATAAACGCCAGCCTTAGGTGAAGATTCTTGTTTTTGTTTTAGCAGTTTGTTAGCTGTCTAGCTACACATAGCTATGTGCTGTGAGGCAAATTTCTGCTTCACAAGTTGTGCCAAATAAACTGAAATATCTCAAGAACTTTACCGCAGATCTGTCATATTTTGACATTTTGAGAGAGGAGAAGTAGCTGAAGAGTTTAATGTATGTAAAAGTCGTGTCATTAAGACTGAAAACCGATACCGATATTTTCTGATGTTAAATTTTAATGCCGATATCGGCGGATATTAATGGTAGACCGATAGTATTGAACATTCTTAGATAAAAGCAGTCATAAAAAACAGTAAGATGCGAGGATAATCAAATAAAAACAAGACGAGGATAAGAACAAATTAAAAGAAATTAAAAGCAGTGATATCAAGCCAGTGTCATGAACCCTATTGCTGAAAGGCTACCAAACCATCCCCAGACCATCACTCTTCCTCCTTCATGTTGGACTGTTGGTTGGATGTTCCTATTTTCTGAAATGTAGTGTTTTTACTCCAGATGTAACAAGATGCACATCTCTAAAAACAGCTTTGTCCCATCAGTCCAAAGAGTCATTCCTCATTCACAGTCTGACCCACTTAGGTTTGGTTTGCACGGCAATATAGTGGTGATGATGGTTTTTGACTCAGTTCTCACCTTCTGACATTAAGTTCTCCCCTGATTACCGTAAAATAGTGTCTTTATTTGTGTCTCAGTCTGGTTTCTAGTCTCTTTATTCTCACTATTACCGTTTGATACTTTCGCATATCTGAATCATGAACTTTGACCTTAACTTTAACCAAGTGAGGCCTGCAGAGTTTTAGATGTCCTGTATTCTTTAGTTGTTATTTTAGAAGGAGACGTGATATGTTTCTTGAGGTATTTTAGCCTACTTCATGATGTCAGACAGGATTTAGTGAAGTGATTTCTTAATTTTAGAGCTGTGGTAATAATCAGACCTGACTGTGACTGGTCAAACTAAACTCAACTTTCTAAATGTTAATTAATCCCATTTAATTCATGATTCATGACCGTTTATTAAACACTGAGCCAGGGTGGCTGTTACTTCCATTAAGAAATTAAAAAATCCTTTGAAAAGTAAATTGTGTGTTTACCAGAATACATTCATCCAAAATAAAAGTTTGCTATTAAAGGAACACTTGGCAGTTTTGTCTTGTTTTTAGCACCCCCTATTGTTCGTTTAACGAAAGTAAAACTTATCTCCTCTGTGCGTTTTAACACCTTAATCTAACTGCTGAAATGTCTCCTCAGCCTTCATTAGTGTCTACAGGAGCAGTTCATCACTAAACCAAACAAATCAGCTGTGTTCATGATAGCAGGCAGCGGCCCGCCACTCCGAAGTTACAAATGCAGTATTCTGGCCACAGAGGGAGGGGGTCTGAGGAACATTTCACTAACCTTGTAAAGCACATACTGGCTCAAGAAAATCATTTAAAAATATTTAAAAGTTGCTTATATGACTTTAAATAATGAAAACAAACTGAATAGCATTTACAATATTAATATCCAGATGTGACTATCTTGTATGTTCTTCTAACTTGATATTAGTAAACACCATGCTCACACCATGTAAAACTAAAACATGCTAAATACTAAATCTATAGTACAGCTGTGTAAGTCCTGGCTTTTGTGAACATAATCTCTTTAAAATGAGGTGGAAAACATATTTGACAGAACTGGTTGTGAAAACCAGTGGAGCAGTTTTGGAAAACCCATTCCCTCCCAGTTTTCAGATGTCACTGGTTTCTGTAACCTTATGAAACCAACTACTGGACTTTCACACCCATTTCACAGCTTGATCAGCCAGCTGAGTGAAGGTGAGAAATTGAGAATCTCAGCCACCATTTGATGGTTGGTTGTTATTTTTAGGGTTTCACGTTGGTGAAGCAGAGCATGACTCAATAGGGGCTCATCAACAGAACACTCAAAACAAACAGTCCTGCATGTGTCATCTATAAACTGCAGACCTTGGACCTGTTTGTTATGCGTGTGCACCGTAGTGAAGAATTTAGCCATATTTGCAAAAAAAAAAAAAACCTGAACGTGTCTTAATTAGTTGGACAAATGAACTGATAAGTAGATGACTGCAACAAAGATACACCCTGTTTTCCTCTCTTTTGTTCACTTTGTTAGCCTCGTCCTGCAGAACAAGACCAGTGCGTGCTGACGTACATCTTTTGGTGGGTGTAACTGTACATGTGTATGTGCCAGCTCCGGGGAGGCACGGGGCCCAGACACTTGGAATGGTTTAGTGAGATTTTCAAGTGTGGGAGGAGAGGAATGTGCGCCCAGATAAAAGAAAAGTGAAAGAAAAACAGAGCAAAGAGAGGGGGTGGAGAGAGCAAGAGATAGACATAGATACAGACAGAAGCGAGGGCAGGCTGGGAATGCAGCAGGTGAGGGAGAGGTAGAGGAAAAGGCGGTGGAGACGAGCCACCTGAGGGAGAGAGAAATATTTTGGAGTGGAGGACGACAAGCTCACATCGAAGACGGGGGTTAAAACGAGGGCAGGGAGAGGGAAACAAAGCGGAGGAGAAGGAGGGGAGAACACAAAAGACACAGATCCCGAGCAAATGACAGACAGTGGGAGCAGCAGAGAAAGAATAGAAGAAAGAAGCTGAGAAAAAAAAGTACAAACTGCCCACTCCTTACCTACTGTTCTCCATTAAGCTGATTTTTTTCAAATGGCTCTTGCAGGTCTCACTTAGGGGGAACATCTATTCCTATCACAATGCTGCCTACACACACCTCGCAGTGACAGGCAGAGCAGGAGAAGGAGGAAAGAGTGGGGGCCACAAGAAGAAACCAGCAAAGATTTGAAAGAAAGAATACTTGGAGATAAAACCAGGAGATGTCTTCACTCTAAAATTATAACGTGATATTTTGTCTCCTTTTTAAAGCAGAGAGGCCGTAAGCCTGTTTAACTGGAGTCAAATCTGTGTCTTATCTATGAGAAAATCAAGTATTTCCTTTTATCTGAATATCTATGTGTGTCAAGCTTTTTCCGTCACAAATGCATCCTCCTACATTCACAACACATGCTTTATGGTCTGTTATTGTCTTCCTGATTTGTAGCAAAGCTAAAAGCTTTACTGGGCTCAGTAAGCAGTCATTAAGATTTTGATTAAATGAGTTAATGTTCACAGATTACTCTAGTTTCAAGTTGTAAATTAAGCAGAGTCGACTTATTTTATGTGTCAAATACAAGACTGCACATAAGAAAACGTTTATCTTTCACTCCTGCATGTGTGATATTCCAGAAAATGGATCCAAAATTACCTTTTTTTTAAAAGCTATTTGATCATTTGCTTCTTTCTGCCCTCGGAGGTGTTGTGAAGTCAAAGCATTTGCTGAAAACTGCCTGTCCATGCAAATCTGCAATTGGCCTCCTGACCCGGCTGATGAGCGATGTGGTTTAGCTGGATGGAGTAGACTCTCAAACAACACCCAATCAGCAGCCATTGTTCACCATCGATGGGGACCAATCCCTCGCCGGGCTCCTGTCTGCAGGTCAAAATGATTTCCATCCAAAATCAATCCCGGGGAGTGTCTCGTGCATCTGGATGGCTGCTCCCCTGTCTTCCAGGGAATAATATGCACAGGCTGCGAATTAAAAACTTTAATGACGAATCAGAGTTCAACTGATCAATGGGAGCCACTATTGACCAGGCAGGGTCACAGAATGAACTGGGCTCAGCAGAGCTGCTTGGCTCCTGGCAACAAGGCGGGCACGTTCAATCTCACTTGACCCGTTCTGCAGGGACCTTTAACCTCTGGAAATGATGACCTTGTGTGAACCATCACCTCAAAGGATCAATGGCCCTTGACCATCGCCGCAGGCCTTTAGCCAGAGCTCTCAGGGGCAGAGGAGGGGCTGCAGAGAGGGTAGAACGGGGGTGCAGGTTTATAGAACCAGGAGACTCTAAAAGGGTAAGGTCACTGAGTGACAAAAGATGATGAAGGAGAATTACATTTAAACTGGTTCTGATGGGAAAACATACAAAAGCATGCAAATTTATGACCCCTTTAAAGTATTTTAATCCTTCAGGAATTTCCCTTCACAATACTCCAAAACGTACAGCTGGAATGTGGGGATGCCTTATAAGTTACTCTATTTGTTTAATGCATGGATTCTTCTAAACTCCATCGTCTGATCCTTAGTTATTGTAGTTTTATTGTTGTATTTTAACAAGTCAGATCACTAATCCTCTTATGCTGGAATGGTGCAGCAGCATCAGAAGGTTGAGCTGCCCGGCATTCTAATCATCAAGGTAAAGTTCTTTGATCTTGTGTCAGAAAAGCTTCCACAGTCTCTGCTTTTAGAGACGATTCAGCTGCAGCTTTATAGTCTAAAACCCTTCCAGCGTTCGCTTTGCTGCTGCCACAGAGTCTAGTATTAGACCACTTACCAAAAAAAAAAAAAAACTTTTCAATCCTTATTCCCGAGTGGCAAATTTCTAAAGTTGGAGGGAAACCACTGGATTTTAACACACGTAGTAATATACTGGTTAAACACACACACACACACACACACACACACACACACACACACACGGTGGGTCTCAGTGGGTGTAAGAGAGATATGCTGAGGGTGTTATAGCAGCAGTGAATCATCGCCAACACAACAGAACACGTCCTGTTCTATGAGACTACGTGCACCAAACAACGAGAACAAACAAAAGGCAGAAAAAAATGTAAAACATACTGCAGCAGACATAGTGTACACTTAAAGTGAGACTATGTAGCCTTCAGAGAACAAATGACTCATTTGTTCTAATAAATGGGAAATTGGATTGAAGTGCAAACACTAAAAAAAAACTGTGGACATTCAATGAGCATTTTTTTTTGGTTGGAAAGAATGGCTAAAGGTTTTTGTATATTTCTATTTAGCAGGCGAACATTGCTTAGAACATTGTTTAGCTTTCATCACACATGCACTGAATCCCCTGAATGGGTTCGATAGACGTTTCTGTGACTCTAGGAGACGTCTGAGTGAGCTCAGAGCAGTGAAGTCAAATAAAAGTGTGTGTTTATAAAAGTTACTGACTCACTTTTTTCTTTGGGTCTTTTTTCCCTCATTCATTTGTTGTCGGCCTGCAAGAGTTAAACTTGATGTCAGGCTCTAGTCAAAATGTGATACAAATGTGAGTTTTCCTCAGTGTAGAATAGAATAGAATAGAATAGAATAGAATAGACTTTATTGATCCTACACTGGGGAAATTCACTCATTACAGCAGCACATACACTTAGAGGAAAGGAAGAAGAAAAATAATAACAAAAGTACAGGTAACTGCATTACATGTAATCCTACAGAACATAAACACTTTACTCTTTTTTGATTTATAAGTTCATTCATTTGAATGTGTATCTCTTTCTAGAGGCAGCTTATACAAATGTGTAACTAGGGTGTACCACTTGGGTGGTAACATTAAAAACAACATTGTTAGAGTTGATGTGAATCATTTTTTTGTACAAAACATTTTTGAGTTTGAATGAATAATTTTTTTTACTGTCACTTTTGCTGATATACATACTTTTATGTAGCCATGGCAACACAGACTCACAACACCATAAATCCCATTTTAACTTAAATCTGCAGAAGATCAGTCACTCTTACAGAGCAGCTTCATCCACAGTGTTCTGTAAACAAAACACAGACTTCTGTAATTCTTCTAGAATATTTAAAGTGTTTCTTACTATTTGAATGTTGGTGGCTAATCTATTTGTGAATGAGGTTTGCATTTTTTACTTGATTGTTGTCTATGTTGTTCAGTGTATCATGAGCAAGTGACTGATTTTCATAACTTGGGTTTTGTATCAGTTTATGATTGCTGCAGCATCTTTGTGTATTTCTCCTGTTAGGCAGCAAACAGCAAACTTAAGACGATGTCTAAACTTGACATGGGAGTCATTTGAAATGCAGCTGATATTTAAAGAGGCAGTAATTTACTTATTATTGTAGATGGTTACTTGGATGGCCTTTGTTGGGAGAAATAGTTTTCACGTCCCTCAGAATCCATGAGCCAACGGCTAGTAGCACAGCCTAGTCTAAATGTTTTAAAACATCTTAAAACAACTCAAATCTCCAAAGTTTCACAGCAATTCACAGAACAGTTTCACCACTGTCATTTTCAAAATAAAGCACTTCCATAGCACCCAGTGGTCAAGACCAACACGAGTTTCTAACAATTTCTGTCAAAATAAAATAATGTTGCAAGAACCGCCATGAAATCTTGAAGATTAGAGCTGCTTAAGGACAAACTCAGTACCATGTAGTCTTGGCTGTGCTCGGCCTAGCCACTGGCTTTTCAATTTTGGACAAAAATGCTATTTTCCTCAAGAAGTTTACAATGAATAAGATAAAATGTGTTTATAACTTTTACTTAAAGGAACACTTGGCAGTCTTGGCTTGTTTTTAGCACCCCCTAGTGTTCGTTAGCAGAAGTAAAACTTGTCTCCTCGCTGTGCGTTGGTCTTTTTAACACCTTAATCTAACTGCTGAAATGTCTCCTCAGCCTTCATTAGTGTACAGGAGCGGTTCATCACTAAATCAAACAAATCAGCTGTGTTCATGATCTACAAAATGCAGGAAACATGCCGGAAGCAGACTGCAGCGCCAGGCATGTCAGCGCCACTTTACTAAGTCCAACAGGTGGCGGACCGGTACTCTGAAGTTGCAAGTGCGGTATTCTGACCACAGAGGGCTGTAGGGGTCTGAGTTATATTTCATTAACCCTGTAAATGGTCATTTTAGCACAAACTGGCTCAAGAAAATTATTTAAAAATAAAAAATAAGTTGTATAGTATGGCTTTAACAACTACTCTCCAAAATGGCAAAAAAAAATCTCTTTAAGCAACAATTCTTTATTTGATGTAAACTGTAGGATAAAAGTAAGTAAATCAGTGTAAATGCAGTAACTATAGAAACCTCTATGAATATATACATATTACCATATCACACAAGTGTCATCAACTTCTTGCCCAACAGAACTTTAGTCACCAAACCGCAGCAGCCAACAGTCATCGTCACAAACAGGTGCTGCAGTTTGCTGCAAGGCTTTTTTTAATGTCCCAAAGATTACTGCTATATAAATTATAACCCTTGTGTGTGTGTGTGTGTGTGTGTGTGTGTGTGTGTGTGTGTGTGTCCATGAGTGTTTGTGTCTGTTTGTTCTCATTTCCCATTTCTCATATCTCATGTCTGTGGTTTCACAGACAGCAGGACCCATCTCACGAGAGCTGAGGCATGACTCAGACCTACGCAGACTTGTGGCTGGCGGCTGTGACTCAGAGAGGAAGGGAAGGGGGGGGGGGAGTTAAGGAAAGCGGGAGGGGAGGGCAGAAACAGAGCAGAGTGGACGGTTTCAGAAATGAAATGTCCTCTCCCCTTCAGCCTGTGGGTTGCAGAGATGAGCAGCTGGCCATGGAACGATGAGACACAAACACAAGAGCAGCTGAAAATAGCAAAAACTAAGGCTTCCCACAACATCTGCTAATTACCTGGAAGAACGCAGGCCTGGGCCCTGGATCAGACAAGTCCCAGCTGTGGGCCCGGGACCGGAGACTCTAGAAACAAAGAGTGAGGACAGAGACAGAGCTCAGTGAGATGTGTTGTCAATAACAGACAAAGGGCTTTACAACAAGTAAAATACTCCCAGTGCGTCAGGCCCATAGATCAGCCTGTCATAAACACATGGATTTATTTTATCCATACGTGCAGCAGAGAAACAACCACGGTCCCAGCCTTCCAGCACCGCTGGCAGGAATCACAATATCACTGACAGCCAGTCAGTTTGTTCACCTTCTTGTCTCCGTCTCCATCCTCCTCTCCCTCCCTTTGGTCCCTTCTGCAGAAAGACAAACTCATTTCCATACAAATGGAGTGAAAGCCTGCAGCCCGGGCACCCGGTGGAATTGCAAATATTTCATCTTTTGCCTGGGAGCTTCGCGCTATTACTTCTTCGCCATTATCCCTTCTGTTTCATTCTTTCTCCTCTCTCCTTCTATCTCTTTGTTGCTCTCAAACCTACTCACCTCTGCTATCAGCTCACGCCTGCGTTGACCCTCTGTATTTCCATCGACTTGACTCTTGAATCATTCATTGAGCAGAAGAGCGTCCTCCTATATACTTTTTTTTATTCAGAACTGTTTGCAAACTAACACAAGCCGGGCTCAGATTGAGCCTTCAGTTCAGTGTCTCCAGTGAGATGGTTAACTTTTCTTTATGGGGGGGAATCCAGCCAAAAAGCTTCTTCTGCTCCTTCCTTCTCGTTCCCTTTGTGAAACACCTCTTCATCCTTGCCTCCTTCGTAGCAGCTGCCCAGTGCCCACATTCTTGAGCCCACATGGTGTCCAGCAGCTGCCAGGTCAGCATAGGTGCTGGAGCACAGATTGCCTGGCGTTGGCCACCTACTCAGGCAAACTGCCAGTTGTGGACAGAAGAGAGCGAGAAAGAGAGAGAGACACCCAGTAGGTGCTAGAGAGGGGTAGAGGATTTAACGGATTTCATGCAGCACAGTGAGTTGGCGGCACTTTCTAATTACTAATCAAAATTGGAGATGGGTTGTCAGGTATGTTGCCATAATGTGAATTTAAACTGCAGCTTGGAGTCATGCAGTGAAATTATGAGACTTTCTCAGTTTATTTAAATAATAATAAAGCAGTGAACCTGCAAATCTCCAAATCATTCAGGATCCTGCTTGCCAAAATGCTGTTAAACATAGAAAACCTGTTTACTATCTGCTATATTTTGCTTGCTCTACATTTTATTCTAAGGAGGAAGGTGCTGGCAATGGGAGTCCTTTACATGGCTGATTTTACCAGCAGAGGGAGGACAGGCTAGGCCCCAGATGGACAGTGTGTAATGTTGTTAGCTATAGTTAGCCAATTTAGTCAGACTGCCAGCAGCTCTCATTTCATGATCTAATTCCTCTCTATCTCTCGCCCTTCCCCTCCTCTTTCTCCAGCACACACACACTCCCACACAGGCCAGAGAGGAAGGAGGGAGTGCCAGGAGGTGAAAGACAGACTGACGTGTGTGTATGTGTGTGTGGATGTGGGTGGAGGTGGTTGGAGCTGCAGCAGCACCACTCTGTGCTCAGGAGGTTATGCAGGGCCTCCTCACTCAGGAACTTCAAGTTTCACAACAGTGAAGCATCAAATTTTAATGATCTTATTAATAATTCAGTGTCCGATTTTACCAAGAAAACAGGTTTTCTGAAACAATAAAGCAAAAATCAATGCTGCCTCCTCTCTTTGTTTCTCCTTTACTCCTCATCGTTTCATGCATGCGTGGAGGAGAAACTCAGACGAGGATGGAGAGGAGAGGAGAGGACTGGTGTATGCCTCTTTGTCTCAGCCCTATGTGTGGGAGCTTCTGTTGGTGAGCGCTCTTGCAGGGTGGACGTCAGCTTCGTGCCCGGCCGCCTGCACTGTTACTCAACAGATCCCCCTGAGGCGGGAGCGCCGCTTCAGCCTCACAAACTCCAGACTGGGTCAGAGGAGAGGAGACACAACGTGGAAGGAGGTGCTAATCTCGACGGGGCTGGAGGGAAAAACAGGCACACAGTTGCATGTGAGCGTTCTCCCATCTGCACTCAACAAAAGCTCCGGCTGTGAGACAAACAGGCTGCTCGTGATTTTGAACAAAGCCGTTGCATTGACGCAGTCGCGTGTCCATTGTGTTGTTGGCGTGTTGAGTGAACAGGCGCGCACCCATGAGCTAATTATCACCTCTGTGGCTATCTGAGGACGAGCAGGTACACGCCAGATTCATGCATGCTTGCATGTTTGTGTGTGCTGCAGTCAGAATGTCAGACACACCACTGCGACTCGGCCTTTTTAGGTCTGCAACCTGTCTCACTACACTGCTCTCCCACTTAACCCACAGAGACCCAAAGACAGTAGTGAAATCTGTCATTGCTTCGCCCGCCCGAACGGCTTGTCGGATATTTTCTCCAGGTGAATATTTGCTGTAAGCGTGTGTGGGCAGGGTGGTTTTACTAATGCTTTTGGAAACTCTTGCCTGGTGAGGTTAGTTGGTTTGGATTTTGGCGCTGACATGTCGAGAAGGATGGAATGTAAATCAGAATCACAAACCGGAGGAGGATTGGTTGTTTAGTTGTTTCCCAAAAAAAATAAACAAGAGAAATTGGACATGACGCTGAAAATAACAGAACATGTCTGAGAGAGGTGTAGTTTATTTTTCTGCTTGCACCTAAACTGTTGTGTTACTAGCAGAAGGTTCCTTTTTTCACATTTTTTTGGTTGGTTACTAAAATAAATGTAAATCTTTTACATGAATGAAAAAAGAAAAGTGAGTAAAAACTATTAAAATAGTTTAAATTCTTTATTGACTAATAAAAAGCCGTACTATAAAAGTCCATCCCTCCATCTTTTTTCACCCTCTTATCTGAGTTTGTTGATTTATCCAAGTGTATGAAAGTCCAATAGTGTATTTTAAAATTAAAATGTGATGCCATATTTAGCCCCATCATCATCATCATCATCATCATCATCATCATCATCATTAAATTGTGACCATTATTCTCTATGTGAAACATAACATTTATTTCAGCAGAAATTTCAAGAGAATCCTGACATCTGAATGTACCAGAACTGCTGACATTTACATAGCAATACACTTTGATTTTAGCTGCACTTGGACTAGCCGTTAGCTCATGAGTTCTGTAGGATAAATAGCCATCGACCCTGTCAGTGCGCTCCAGGGCTCCATCACCACCAGTGTGTGAATGTGTGTGTGAATGGATGAATAAATGATACACTGTAGTGTAAAGCGCTTTGGAGTCCTCTGACTCTGAAAGGCGCTATACAAGTGTGGGTCATTTATCATTTATTTCTCCAAACAGAAGCTTCTCAGAAAGCTATCTACACAATGAGTGTGATAGTAATTCTTTATACATTTTAAACATAAACTTATTTTGAAATGGCCAAAATAACCTTTTAAGCTACTATAAAGGTTGAATATGGAACAATTTAATAAAAAGCTATATTTTTAAAAATTAATACCTGCACAGGTTATTTAGAGGTGTGCAGAATGAAGGTACAGCATTTCCTTTAAAAGCTATATTTTAATTAACACATAATCAAATATTTATTTTGCCAGGTTTATGTTTACATCTACCAGCCAATAGAGGGCACCATTGTGGGTTTCCAAATATGGTAAACAGTCCGCTCGGCACAGCGAGGCTGGCACTGTGGAAAATGGTGGACTCTGCAAGTCAAGCAGCTGCTTCTGAGCCCAGATGATGTCGTTATCCTTCTCAGAAGAGGAGCGACCATAAAAGATCTAAAACCAGAGTGAGTTTAGGTCGTCACTGGACATGGAGCTGGCTGCTCACTTCACGTATCGGTAGCTAACCTGGCATCCTGACAGCTGGAAACCTTGTTCTATTGTTGCAACTACAACCTCCACACACTAGATGTGGCTTTGGTGTCCGTGTTCCATATTCCACCTTTAATAAACGTAGCAATTCTGTGACAATTCAGAAAATAAAAACAGTTTGCATTTGGCTTTGATTCTACTAGTAGCCACTGTTAATGTGACCTAATGATGTTAAATATAAGTAGTATGGAAGATAACAAACCAATAATGCATGATTTTTGTGTACACTAATCTAATTATTTAATTCCAACTGGATAAAGGGGAAAAAAGTTTAAGAAAGCCATTGAGCATAACTGATACTCATGTGCCATTAAATGAGACCAGGCAGTTTCAATTCATGCCTCCAACTTCTGTCTGGACAAAAAAAAAGCAGAAACAAAACTGAAATAAAACTGATGTTATAGTGTTTGAAGAAAAGAGACAGGGACACAACGTGGGGACAGAAACTGGTGCTCATTTGATTGAGGACACAACCTCCATTGTGAGATTAGAAGCAACACCAACTTCCTGTGATTGTTGAGGACAGACGATGAGGCCCGCTGTGTTTTCTGTGGGGGTGGCACATCTGGCACTGCAGGCTAATAATCTGTGTGCATGTGTGTGTTTCTTCCTTCTCTTCTGTAAACCTCAGTGACTACATTTGTTTTCCTCGTATCTGTAACTCTCAGGCGCGTGTATCAGTCTTCAAACTTTGCAATAGTACATTTGTTCCCAGCGTGTTTTGGTGTGCTGCATGAGACAGAAGATTCTGCCCCCGTGACACACAGACACATTCAGAGTAGGAGAAATCATTATTCTATATTTTCCGTAATAAATTAGTGGGTTGAGGTAACCCAAGGCAAGGTAATGCAAGGTTAATAATGCGCTGTTATCCCCCACTGGCACAAATAAACAGTCTCCTCTGTTTATTTGCCTTTGCTGCACTCCCACGAGGAGCCAGAAACAGCAGGACAGAGGCGTGGAAAG
Organism: Aphyosemion australe; assembly: GCA_006937985.1. Classification (NCBI taxonomy): domain Eukaryota; kingdom Metazoa; phylum Chordata; class Actinopteri; order Cyprinodontiformes; family Nothobranchiidae; genus Aphyosemion; species Aphyosemion australe. The sequence goes on from SSNS01000257.1 coordinate 930,200, forward strand.
AGGGAAAATGGAGGGAACAAAGATAGCAGGATGAGAGTGAGAAATATAGATGACAAATAGATGATGCTTGTTTCCCACGTCGACACCCACCTACCCATGCCGCCGTGTCCTTCGTTTCGCCTCAGAGAAAAATTAAAACAGGTCAACCCACGTTCTCTTTTCCTCTTTTTTCCCTTGTCCCTTTTTTCTGCCTCCACATCAGACCATCTCTCTCGCTCTTTCTGTTTATCTGTCTTTCAGCCTTCCTCCCACTCTGCTGGCCACTGCATGGGTCAGGATGGGAGTCACAACATGCTCTGGGATGACCCCCCCCCCTCCCCTCACCTCCTCTTTGGTCTGTCATTCATCACATCCCACAACTGACAGCTGCCTCCCTCTACTCACACTTTCACCTCTGCAATTCTCATGGAAGACGGTGTGTTGCATGGAGTATAAAACACCAACACACACCTCGGCTTTGAAAACATGCAGCGGATCTGTGTTTGTCTCAGCTGGACGAAGGAGGTGGGTATGTCGAACAAAAAGAATTTGAACTCTTGCTTACGTGGAAGGGATTAGGTGAAATAATGTATTCAGATCTTTTATGTTATGTTTGCATGAGGACACGTCTTGGCAACTTCAGCGCTGTAAGTTGCATAAATGAGAGGTGAAAGGTTGTCTGCTGAGAAGAAAAACATAATATGGTTCTTGTGTTGCTATGAGCAGAAGTTCTCAATCTCCAAGACCGTGCATCTACAAGAACCAGAGAGGCAGCGAGCTTGTCATGTTTTGGTGAGCTTTCTTCGTGACAGCTCTCCCTGCGGTGACATTCAGGCCCCCACAGTCGTCATCTGATGATCTCACTGGTGAAACTCACACATAGACACAAACACACACTCTCACCTGCCCAGTCGTGACCTCAAAGCTCTTCCTGAATAAACATTTCTTAGAATGATGCTTCCTTTAAACAGAAAGCTGATCTACATAAGGAGCCCACACATATTTGCAAAATCTACTTCTGTGCACAGGGCTGCATCCAAAAAGTTGTTGAACACGCAGTCCTCCCTGGTCACATGTCGAGTGGTGAAACTGGACAGAAAACACGGGAGTGGGAAGCCAGAGTAACAGAGTGGAGTGAAATGCAGCGTGTGAGTCAGGAAGTGAAACAGCTAAAAACACAGCTCACACGTGAGGCGAGTCTGTCGGATGAACTACTAAAACCACCACAGGGACGCACTAACTAGGTCACTCAGGACCTGTGGGTCTGGTTGAGGACTCCATTTTTCAAAGATAGGTCAAAGCTTCTTTCCATTAAAGTGGAACTCAAGAGTTTTCACTCTATCATGTCCGCCTTAATTTCCACCGAGGGAATGCTCATTATACCCCACCATCCACTCTGAGCATTTCCATTTCCCTTTGTAAATACTTATTTTCACCTCAAGTATTTTGTGCTGCGTGTGCATCACTAAAGAATCACGATAATGCGTCCTTATTGATCCCTTTTGCAAAACAGTAGAGCTTTCTTGTAATGGTTCTTCTCTGGTTAAACAGAAACCACTAAAGTGCAACCACTTCTGGAGTTCAGCATTCAGAGGAGGATGGCGTGGTGCCGTTCGATCTCACGAGACTCGGTTTGACTCAACATGGCATCGTGTGGTTGGAAAGAAGAGGACCCAAATGTGGGCAAGGCTGTGGGGGAGGAAGGATGGAGATAAATGGTTTTTGATAAAGGAAACTAAAAACTTGCTGAGACAGATTGGTGGAGCCATTTTCTATAGAGGGCGCTCTGAGAGTAGCTATTGGGATAAAAGGGTTAAAAGGCGCCCAACCATTGGGCAGGTGTGACAAATGTTTTTAACATGCTCATGTTTGTGCCTGTATCAATAACTTACGGTTGTATTTATCAGTATTTCAAATATCTGCAGCAATAAATTGATTGGCATATCCAACTGGAACTTTGAACTGCTATATTTATATGAATTTGATATAGCGTCTTCTATGGTTCTACAACCCCCCAAGGCGCTTTAAATCTTTTTTTCGACTATATTATTGCGATTTCATCCCACACTGAGTACACGTTCATCCAACTAGTACGCTACAACACAGATACAACATGACATTAGTAACAAATGGGACATGAAAATAAACATAATGTATGTATTTCCATTAATACATTTGCAGCAGGCTCTAGTAGGAATGAATGCCATGTAAGTTGTACTCTGGGTACAAAATGCCCTGTGTGTTTGCTTCAGGATCTAGAAGATTGCAAGATCAGAGGAGAGCTTCAGACGGCAGGATTTGGAGTCTTATTTCCTGATATTTGGACATCTCACCTCTGATTGGCTAACAGCAACGCGACTCTACCACTGACTCTGTTTGCTTTGCAACATTGATGTTTTATCTCCACAAATAACACAAGCCTGGATGAGTTTTGCCATGTGGTGGAGTTGCTAATGCTAATGGTTAGCTTAGCTGTTTCCTGGATGCTAAAACAACAACAACCTTGCCCGTCGTGAGTCAAGATGGGTGAGTCCATGAGTGTTAAGTGACAGAATGATGTCACTCTGTCTGGCTTTTCTAATCCTAGTGTTTCACCGTCTATTTTCTATCAGAAGCTAATGCAGGAGATAGGTGTAGGAGACTATTTTCATGTTCAGCCTGCATGAAAAACTCAGAGTGACTGATTAAAATAAAAAGAAAATCATTAAACAATGTTTTTCACCTTTAATCATTTATGAGGATTACAGAATAAGATCAGCTGAGCTGATGAAATGAATAAACAACAGGGGGAAAGGAGGTGATGGGTTATGAACACAAGCAGAAACAGTATCAGACAACTAGTAAAAACAAAGAATAACTTAAAGAACAAATAAAAACAACATAATTTTATGGGTGTCTGTGCACATCTTTGAGTCTTAGTAGAAGTTTAAGTAATAAAGTCTAGTCTCATTAAACAGGCCCAACAGTTAGAACCCACACAGATCATAGATCAACACACCTCGCACACGTAGCACCCTCGTACATATACAGGCACAGTCTTGCTTGGCTAAGCACTTACCTGCAGCTTCTAATTGCACTTCCTGTGTTCTTTTTCCACAGCCTCTCTGCAGCCCACCTGGACGATCCCTTTCATTTCTCTAAGACCATCACATCTCCTCTTGCCTCTGTCAGAAACCGGTCCTCTCTGGTGTGTTTACATCCTCACACTAGACAGACAGTCAGTTTTATGGGCAGTATGAAACACCACAATACACACTTGTGTCCTGAAACAACTAATTGTTAAGCTTACAGACTTTGCACAAGTTAGTTATAATGCACACCCACACATTTGCATGACTGTGAATCCCTCTTTAATATGTAAACTGTAGCCAGTGTTTATCTCGTCTTATCTTAAGTACACGTGGACGCTGCAGTTGGCTTCTAGTCCACTCCAGAGCAGAAAGCTGAAGCTTCATCACCAGAGTGTTTCCTTTCACAGAGCCTGCTCGTATTTTACAGTCCTCTGTCATTTTGGGTGGTTCTGAGCCGCTACAGTAATTCCATATGTGTCAGCAGAGAAGGAATTCAGTGGGTGATTGTAAAACATAATTGCTTGAACAAAAAAGTACTTTCTCTTACTGTGAATACTGGGTGATCTAACGCATGACGTGTTCCTTCATCCTTCCTTTCTACCGCTTGGTTTTATTTTACAGGTGAAAAGAGAAAAAGGTTGTTTTGCAAAGACAGTAGCTGAAAACGCTTGATGATGTCATTTATTTATGCTTAAAAGAAAAGGAAATTGGCAAAACAAATGAGTGATAATATCCTTCTAGTAAAGATCACAAACTTAAAATAACAAACATCTATTTCCTTTTAGATTTTCACACAAACAGAAGCTGTGTTTATGAGCCGTCTGCAGGTACGAGCACTTTAAAGCACTGAAAGCCAGTAAAATATTCTTCCTGATGTGTGTTTGAGCATGTCTGTGCTGGCAGCTTCCTGCACTTCGTCACTCACAGCTCCTCTGGTTACAGCCTGGCCCCTCTGGGGAGCCTCTGGGGCCCGCTGGCTAAATTAGTTTCAGCAGCACCAGGAACCGGAGTTGGCGGCCCCTGTAACCTCTTGTTGGATTACAGAACTCTGACCCGTCTCTCTGTCGTGAGCCTTTGAAGTTGTCCATGGCTACTACAAATGAATAATCTACCTCCACCACCACCTCTCCCCTTCAAAGAACCACTCTTGTCCTTTTGGCCTTTTTTTATTTATTTTTTGCTCTCATTACTTTTTCTTCCATCTCTGTGCCTGAGAGTGGGGTAACCCTCTCACTCCCCTACCTTTGTCTGTTTCCTTTTTCCTCAATTTTTTTTTGTCTCTCTCCACCTTGTTTCAGTGTCTCCATTATTATTTTCCTCTTCTGTCATGTTCACTAAACATTTCATTATAAATAGTACACGACATGCCTCTCACCTCATCTCTTGCATCCATAATTGCATCATACTTGTTTATTTCCTGAGTTTCTTTGTTACACTTTGTTCCGTCGTCCTCCCTCTCCCTTCCTCCATCTTTTGGACTTTATCCCCGGGGGTTTTTTTTTTTTGCATGCCTCACACATTCCTTTGCGCTGACTGGCTGTGTTTACATTGATGTCCTCCATTCGGTGCATGGACCACAGAGTTGAAAACCCAACAGCTCAAACACACACACACACACACATACACACACACGAGGCTTATCTCACACCGCAGAAGATTAATACAAGTAAAAGCTGTTAATGTAATAAAAACGAACAAATAGAAGCCCTTGCCAGACACCAGGAGCACGACGCTTTACGTCTGAATGATCGACCGCCCTTTTGATTCTTTCACTGCTAATTACACTTGCACATGCTCTCCAAAGGTGGACGTTTTTCATTGACGTGCCAGGGACGGCGGGGAAGCTGAAAGTTCAAATGCAACTCAAACACATTAGAGTACATTATGCCAGCAGAGGTTACACAGTGAAGTCGAGAGCTGCCAAACAGTAATGGCACCCTTAATCACGTATACCGCCTGATCCTTCAGCGTGAAAGCAGGGCAGGCACAGCCCAGATTCATTGATAAATAAATGCAGCCGAGTGGATCTTTTTATAGCTCCGGCAGCAAGAGGACAGTATGTCGCCCATGTGAGCTGATTTCATTAAAAAGGAGTCAGGAAGAACTAAAGAAACTATTTATCTATCATAAGGTCATCTTTTTACCACAGCTAAAACATCACCCATGCGTTACCTACCAAAAGACAGTCAGCACATTCAAATGTCACAGTGTATGGCTCCTATTGTGTAATGCAACGTCCGTGTGACTACAATGTGCTTGTGTGTAAAACCGACGGTAGAGGACAGAGCGAACCCGAGTGTCAGCCAAGCCCTGCCCAGTCCCTTCCAGGTACTCTTGTGTAAGATGCTCCCATTTCAACCACCTCCTCACCTAAAACAATCCTTATTAGGTTGTCAAAGCTCCCCCATGACATACTGCACCATAAGTCTATTTCCTGTCCCTTTCTGATCCTGTACTTACCTGTCAGTCTGGATTATTGCGTTTTATTAAACAATAAAAGATATTCAATGGAACAACACTCTTTCAAATGGGTTTATTACTAATCTGCTATTGTTATAATGTCGAGGATCTTGACGAAACCCGGTGTTAGTAGGTGGAACGGTCCTCCTTCTCGCGCTCCTCCTTAACTCACTGATTCAGTGTTTGTACATTCTGCGTGTTTGTGTTCGTCACACCAGGTCAAAGTTAATTGGCATGAAGATTAGAAGGTGTTGCAAATGGATAACAACATTTCTGGAATGAGTCATTTTTTTAACCTTACTGGCACACGCCTTTACTTCCAGTAAGAGAAGCCCGAGCTGCATGCCCGCCTCTTCGCCTCGCCCCTCTGCTTATAAAATGAGATGACATCGATGCCAGTGGCTCTGGAGCTGCCCAACAAGGAGTTAACACCTCAGATGGAGAGACATGGTGGAGAGAGGAGTGGGAGGAGAAGGAAAAGGAGGGTGTGAAGTAGAAAAGGAGTGGCTGGCAGCAGGCGCAAAGGAGGTGAGCTCAGGGCTGTGGAATCAGGAACTGATGGTTGTTCTTTACACTGCTACTACGCCCCTGCACTGAAACGCCCACACCTCTACCCACGCTCCTTACCCACACAACCTCTGCTCCACTCCAGTCCAGCTGGAATGCCGACTTTCAGCCCCCACCCATTACTTTTATTGCAAAATACGGGAAGCTGCCGTTCGTTTAGAAGCATTGTGTGGCCGGCACGCTGCTGTTTTTATCCAAAGCTGTGGATAAAAATCTCTAAAACAGAGACATTTGTCTTGTGCGCTGTCTCCGACTTTAGCAGAAGTACCACTGTCTTGACTAAAAATATCCTCCTGAGCAGCAGAAGGAAAGTCTGATTCCACATGAGGCTCTATTAAAATCCACAGCTTCAGCAGTGCAGACCTCCGTCTGATTCCAGTGTGGATCACTCTTGCCTCTAGTGCTGGAGTTTGCACCATTAGAGACAACTAAAAATATTCACACAGGCTCTGTCTTGGGGGAGATTTTTAACATAAGCAATTTGTGTAAAATTGTGTTCGGGGACAAAAATGTAAAAAAAAAAAAAAAAAGAAGAAATTACATTTCATCGGTAGAGGAAGTGGAGAGTTTTTGGCCCTGACATGAAGTCAGCTTGCTGCAGCGCGTCTGACTCATACTGGAAGCATCCTCTATATGGTTCAAGAAAGAATGACAAAGCATTTGTTCGTTATCCATCCAGGTATTGAATCAACATCTTTCAGGAGTTATGTCAAGTTCCCTCTGGGTTCAGACACTTCCGGCATGACTGGAATGAAGTCCTCAGAAGTGTTATTGTCACTATCTGCTGTGTTTGGTGGTAAAACATTACAGACACTGAGTCACCCATCTGTAATACATCACTGGCTTCATCTTTGAAGTCGTTTTCCAACTGATTGGTCAAAGTTTTTGATATTTGTTAAAAAAAAAAAGAAGAGATGATCAAGATCAATGACGGGTTCTGGGAAGAAGGGATTGATTCCTTTGAAGCAAGTTTAAATCTGAGAGGGCGGGTTGGCCTTCTTCTTACCTGTGCAGCGTCAGCCCAGGAGGGGCAACAGGGACATTTGTCATGAAGCTTGGGAGTAAATGGTGAGGAAACAAACCACCATCTGTCTGAGCCTATTGATTTTCACATGAAAAGTAAATACATCCTTTCTGTTTGCGCTGCCTCCCAGTTCTGTCTGCCTGTTGGGCGGGTGCAGAGTTTAAGTTTACCTTTCAACATCATGTTCCTAGATAATCCTCATATATCACTGAGTCTCCAGCCCTGATCACTCCTTTTTTTGTAGGGTGTCACCGGCTGAGGAGAGGAGCAAACACGAAGGGCTTGATCTCTGAAATCTCTGAGTCATCGTACAGGATGGGATCCAGAGAGCTGGTGTTGCCACAACGGCAGCTGGCTGATGAGGTAGGCAGATAGTATGTCTGCTTTTTAAACAATGAACAATGCAGAGAGGCAGTGACTAGCACGTGGTTGACCGAAACGCTGGGCCATGACATAGATGGTCAAGGATCTAGCGTCTTACTCTCTGATCTGTGAAAATGCAAACGCCCTCAGTCCTCCTGCCTATACGCACCTCAAAGAGAAGCTGTCCGCTCTCATCTTTGATATGTCACAAAGGTGTGTTTGGAGGTAGGCGCCAGAAGAAAAGACAGGAAGTGTGAGATGCAGAGACTGATCCTGAGGAAAAGAGAGAGCTTTAATGACTTGTGTCAGCACCACCTGCCTCCTCTTATGAAATCTTTTCATGTTCCACCCACTGGGTTTCCAATCCTCCATTCTGCCCTTGAACAGACAGTAATTCAACCACCGAATCTAATCCCTAATGTAAAGGCCTGATCATTTCCTTTCACTGTCACCACGTAAATGTTTATCATTAAATGGGTGGTATTCACAGACTTGTCACTGAGGGCTGTAATGACTTTTATGAGCTCTGACTAAGGTTTGTAGTTAGATAACCTAACAAAGAGAACCTAGGTGCTCTCTGTGAGTATTATCCTCCCTATTTGGCTTTGATCATTTTGGCATTTTGCAGCAGACTCTTTAGATATACAGCTGATGCAACCAAAATGTCATCCATCTTTTTTTCCTTTCCATTTTTTTGTACAACCGCTGGAGAGAGGGCCTTTTCATTTTGGGGGAGAGAGAATTTGAAACAGCTCTAACCTTTCTTCAACAATGCTGCCACTTTACGCTGTGGAATTCCTAATTCAGCGAGAGCCGTTCCGAGGCACCTGCTCTCATCCGCGTGTCGGTCCTCTGAGAAAGTCTGCAGAAAAGGAACAACGTGAGGCATCAGCAACTTGTAGACAAGGAGGGGATTTCTAAAACAAACTGCTAGGACAATAGATACACATGTTACACACACACACACACACACACACACACACACACACGCACGCACACACACGCACACACACACAAGCCATGTATTAGAAGCATCAAGCTGTTGAACATCACCAGACTGTTATTATGTTCATCAATGTGTGCGTGTGTGTGTGTGTGTGTGTGTGTGTGTGTGTGTGTGTGTGTGTGTGTGTGTGTGTGTGTGTGTGTGTGTGTGTGTGTGTGTGTGTGTGTGTGTGTGTGTGTGTGTGTGTTTATTTATTTCTATGATGATGACATCATGTTAATGTCCATCTGATCAACAGTGAAAAGCCATGGTTCATAGATCACCCCCCCACACACCCTCCATGGCTCCCATCACATCATGGACCAATGAAAGTTGCCATTGCTGTCTTTATCAAGCAGACTAATGAGGGGGCAGAGAGGATTATTATGGGGTCTATTTATGAGAGTAATTAAAATTTTCTTTACTGATTCTTTTTAACTTCTTTTATTCTCTCATCCTTGTGTAGACCCCCCCCCCCCCCCCCCCATTTCTGCCTCTCACAGTCCCCCATCCCCTCCCCTCCCTCTTTCCACATTCCTTGGTGAGTGGGTGGAAAGTTCAATGGGAATGTGGGCTCCCAGAAGGGCAGAGTGTGTTGGGGGAAGAAGGGGGGTGTTTGCCTCAGACAAGAGCGCAGTATGTGTCTAAAAACTAGGAGATTCTTATCCACTGATCCAATCCTCCTCCTCAGTTTTGCCACAAGTCAGCAGCAGCAGCAGCCCACTGCTTGTGCGTTGGGTTGGCAGCAAAGGTAAATGCTTGGTGGTGGCAGAGACGGGTGAAAGAGCTGCTAAATGCTTTTGTGTAGATGACACATTTAAGTTCGAGCTTATGTAAGCATCTGTTGGCTGTTATACGGGAAACTATGGTGGCTCAACCTCATCACCTTTTGTTCCCCCAGTTCAAGACAAAGACAGGAGCTGACAACAACCAATGAGAGAAGGACCTCTGCTGGTTTTCTCTTGATACTACAATCTTTGTTTTATTTATTTTTCTTCTGTAAAATCTAGGTGTCTCCATTGAGAAGATGAAACCATACATTGTTATTATCTCTAGACTTATAAACGCTCTTGTTGCTTTTGCAATCCTAGATTTTGTACGGTGACTTACATCACAAGAATAAGAAAGTGTGGATTTATTAAATTGTTTGAGCCTCCTGCAGAAATAAATCTTTGTGTGTTTGCAGCACTCCAGACTCACTCGCAGCACCGTTTACCCTCCATTTAGTCTCTGGTTGCTTGCAGTGCAACAAACAAACTGGTTTTAGAAGCAGCATTGGTCCGTGGGCCGCGAGTGTAGGAGACATGCAGGAAGTGGTGGGCGAACAGAAAACTGCATTTCCCCTTCCTGTCTATGTCCTCGCTCCCTGCCTGACTGCCCTTTGGCTATTAATGTAACTCTAAGCTACCCACCACACACCCACGTGGCCATTGGGAGCTGTTTTGCTCTAGAAATCTCAGACGTGCATGGACACACACATGCGTGCACACAACAACAAACACTCACACAGACCCGTCAGCAGATGCCAAGTGATATCACTGTAAATAATTAGAAGCTAAACAAGCGGGCGACATACTAAGTTGCAAAGTGTACGGAACAGTTTGTGCCCTTGTGGCAGGCTTCTTTTGCCAATGCATTAGTTCCTGCCTGTGTTTCATACCTTTGTAGACCTACACAGCACCAGGGTGCAGAAGTAGGTGTCCATCACTCAGTCAGCATATCAATCACAGTCACACAGGAGCTTATGTACAGTATGCATGCACAGTTAGACAACACCAGCAGTGTGCTAACAAGATTTTCCATTCTTAAAGGGGCTGAAAACTGTTCTCAGCCACATAGCGTGCTGCAGCAGTCGTAGGTAAAAATTACTGGTAACTTGTGTTTACCATTTTTTTACCTTTGTCCTGCAAATGGGTCAAAGGTGGGCTCAAATGTGAGCTAGGGGGTATACATTTTCAGCATACAGCTTTTTTTATATTCTCTCTTTGTCCAATTTATTGCTTAGACACACAGACACACACACACACACACACACACACCCATGATCCATGTTGGGTCCTTATCTCCTCCCCCCCGGTCATCCAGCTCATGTGTGAGAACAGAGAGAACACATGCTGGCATGAATCACAGTGAATCATGCAGCCCAAATAGCACCCAAAGAGAGGTGTTGCATTTAACCAGGACACGGACTATTTATAATGGCCCAGGCGGGCACATTCTCATTATAGGCCAAAGGATGCTGACAATAGACGAGCAGATGAGGGGTTAGTGAGGTACTGACTCTTTTTAAATGTCACCAGCAATGTATCTTCTTATCTGCAGGCTCTTGAGGTGGCAGTCTGTCTGAATACAAAGCTCAGAGCAAGGCTGAATGAACTGGAATAGAAGGGGAGAAAAAGGTCTTTTATACAACACAATCATTTCTAGATGAGTGGGGGGGCACGTAAGCCACAGACAAATATAGATTTTTTTCTTATTCAGTCAGCGCCCTAGCGATGGTCACTTCAGTTTCACCTACGTCAGGTCGAGTTCGCTAGAAGATTTGAGCAATTTTTTAAAATCTGACTAAAAATAAAATTAGTAAAGCAAAAAAGTCAAACTCCTTAGCAGGATCATGCCTAGCGAGCTTTTTTACATCTGATCAGTGTAACAAGTATAGGGAAAATAAACAAACATAATTATCATATCAAACACGTTTGCTGTTGGGAGGGATGATGGACTTGTTTGACAAACGTGTTGTTGTTGTGTTTTCTTTTTGTTTACTTGCTTTCCCCCTAAACGCCAATCATGTTCAGGACCATGTGGGCTCATCAGATCTTAGCAAGCTAGCATTAAAGCTAGACCCTGTCTGCTTTTGAACAGTTTGTCCCGTCCCGTCCCCCCCCCCCCCCCCCCCCCCCCCCCCCCCCCCCCCCCCCCCGAAAACCCCACAAAATTGTCAAATAACAGGGCAGAGAACACATTTCAGGTGAAACGGCTTCAAGAAGCAATCAGCGCCTGAGCAATTACATCAAGTGAACTGATTAGATATTGATTGAGGAGAACCAGACACCAGCCCAGAATTTGCAGATCCACAACACCCTCATTACAAATCAGGCTCATAAGAATCAAACATTTATAAAGGTAGAAGATTACAAAAACAAATCACAGAGACGGCAAATCTTTCTTCTCTTTCATTAAAAGAGGAATAGAACATGAAAGGAGGAGTGTTATTTTCCTCTTTTTGACCAGTCAAGATGTAGGCTTATGCTGCAACGCTGTACCTAACCAACCGTTGTCATGGCAGCAACTTGTCATGTCATCTGCGTCTCACCTTGAGTGAATGGAGACCTGCGGGATGTGTGCCCTCCGCAGGGAGGATGTGGGAAGGAGGGGCTGCCGTAAAGCAGAAGTGCGTCAGCCCTGACGAGCAGCTGGGGACAGCGTGCACAAGAAGATGACGTCCACAGGAACACGTTTTCACCACAGGGACTACATCAACCACTTCAACAAGGGGGTCGACCTAGCTCTGTCAAAAACTCGCTTTATGTCAAATCTCTTACTCATCAGCCTCGACCTACAAGCTATAACCACTGGGTTTTAGCTTTTTCCTGAATGTGTTTGAGCAGCTCTACAATCATAGAAATATATGCAATCTAGAGAAGGAAGCTGGTAAGCTAATTACACATTCCTAGGCTGCTAATAGCATCAGATAAATTTGGCTTTTGGCTTCAGCATTATTTCTATGAATAACTTTCTGAAATTTGTAATTTATAATACATGAAAGAATGTTTTTGCATGCCTTATTAGCACCACGGGTTAGACTGATGAGGATTTCAGACATAGAGAAAACAAATATGGTTGAATATGTGTGTTATACTTAGGAACCTCATGAGGAATGAAGACTTTCACATACATATCAGTGGAGTTAGGAGGATTTGCACTTTTTATTATTCTGGGTGGGTCTCTGCAATCTCACTCTGCCTGTCTCCTGAAGAGTTGGACGGATTTCTTTCCGCTTTGCCTTCCGAAGTGGTCCATGTCTCTCGAGTGTTTCCCGGATGAAAATAGTGTGTGTGTGCGTGCGTGCATGCATGTGTGTGTGTATGTGTGTGTGATTGCATCTGAGTGCACGTGTTTCTCCACAAGTTTGAGCCTGCTGAGGGGGGTGGCAGAGGCACGGAAGGTTTCCATGACAACAACTTTTTTATTTGCTCTCGTCCGTGGCGTTGGTGGATTAGACAGACAGAAGGAGAAACGGATAGATAGATAGATAGATAGATAGATAGATAGATAGATAGATAGATAGATAGATAGATAGATAGATAGATAGATAGATAGATAGATAGATAGATAGAAAACAAAGACAGACAGAGTGTCTGACACATTTGTTAGAAAGAGACAGACTAGTGGGCAGGCGGAGGTAGAGGAAGGCAGCCTGCTTGTTTTCCTTATTTTGAACGGAACGTCTTCTGGTGTACACCCCTCCCTTGTTGGAAAACAAGGAACTAACAATTCACTTGCAGTCATCTACTGTGGGATTGTGAGATATGTGAATTCACTCCCTAAAAAGAAGCCAAAAAACAGCTGGAACAACTGGATTATTTTATGGATGAACAGTCACAGTTTGTTGGGTTGATATCTAAAGAAATTGTCACACATTGACAAAAAGAAAACAAGCTGCATCAGCCTTAAGACACAACTTCTGTAGGCTGAAATGATGCCAAACTGAGAAGTAAGTGGCACCAAGTGAAGCAAGCTCAAGCACCTGCTACTGAAACTTCTCGTTGACCTTGTTTAGTTTGATGCTGAAGCCGCACAAATCTGACGCCCACCTTGAGCGGCGGAGTGGCCCACAAACAGTCAATTTGCATCCGCAGCACAGACAAAAGAACGAGAGATGCCCTTATTTTTTACACCCATTAGGATGCATAATTGATGAAACACTTGAGGTAAAGAGGACCCTTGTCTCCGTGCATTAGAGGCAGAAGGTGAACGTGATACCTTAACAGCTCATGGATCAAAGATTCTGAACTGAAAATGTGTTTTTTTTTCTCTGCTGTTTGATCTGCATTTGATCTGCGCAGAAAAATTAAAATCAACTTTTATGGGTTTACAATGCCTTTGGACATAATCCATTTAATTTTTATTTGTTTTGCAACATGAAATTAAAATGATCACATCTGGATTTGTATTAATTGATCAATCCAAATTTCTGACCTGTTTTTGAGGTTGTTGTGACACAAACATAAATTGAGATCAAATCAAGTGCTTTGTTTTCCTTGAAGGAATGCTTCATCTGTAGAGAATTCAGAAAGGTTAATGCCATTTTGGACAAATCTTAAAATAAATCATTATCTGCAAGTAAGATTAGGGTTTTGCACAATCCATTAGAATGAACATGTACTGTGAATGACTCAGGTGCTACTACAACTTCAAATGCACGCACGCAGGCATGCACGTATGCACATACACATGCACACACGCACATACACACACACGCATGCACACACGCGCGCGCACACACACACATAAGCTATAGTGATGAGACTATTCTAGATGTATTTTTGTGTTCATAAAATGCTCAGGCCACATTTGATCATTAAAGTCATGTTCCCCTAATTTTCCAAGGAAAAACCAAAAACTATTTTATAATGCTAAAACTTCTCTTTGCTCTTATTGTTTAAGCTCTGCAGCTTGAGTCATTCAATGCTTCAGTGACTATTCATCTTCAGTACATACATCCAAATATATCCACTGTAACAAACACACATGATGCACACAGCTGCATTCATTCTTTTTTTACTCCGCTGCTGATTTCATTCTCTCCACAACAATTCTGGCATGCACGTGCACACATTTGTGCACGGTGGCAGACTGTCTATCGGTGCGGGGAATGACTCACCTCCTCCACCTGGAGTAGAGCCAAGCCTTTCTCGCCTCCTCCCCCTTCATCTGTGTGAGCCCCTCACTTCACTCACTCCGGCTCCTCTATGGAAGCATTTCAATCATTCAAATTAGCTGTAATCACAGCCGAAGGCATAGAGTGGGAATGGCAGCACGTCACTCCACGCACTTGAGAACACTTAATACATTGATTTTATATTGAGCATGCTGTGATTCAAAAAGGGGAGCTAGTGAGGAAATAAATAAGCTACCCAGCCCAAGCCTTTTCTTTTCTTTTTTTTTCTTGCTACGCTTGCTTCCAAGACAAAGGATGGAAGCAAGGATGAGAGGCCGGCTTTATAATGAGCAGCACTAAGACTCCTTTCAGTTTTCAGGGATGACATGCGAGAAGCAGTGCATCAGTAGCACCAGCTGCAGCCGCTGCATAATGGCACAAATTATTGGGCTGCTAATGGGCAGCTTAGCCTTGAGTGTTCAGCCTGCAACACTGCCGTAGAGGAGAAAACACGGGATCAATCCCTGCCTTCTTGGAAATGCTGTAAAACACGCGATGCATCTAAAGGACATCTTATCCACATCGCTGTCTCTCCCTGTCTCCTTCTAATCCATGCTGGCCCCTGGAGACTCATATTAGGAGACTCCTACGCTCGCCCCTCCCACACCTTCTCCCACCTCCACACACCACCCCCCAGAACCGCTATCTGTCCACCTCCACAGTCAGCTTGTGGACAAACCCAGAATAACAATGTGATCTTGCCTCTTAAAGGCACACGGGCATCCATTAGCATCACGGCTTTGTTTTTGGGACTTGCTACATGTAAAAAAATGACTCACTGAATTAAAGACATGACAATAGAAACAGCCACTTATGCATCTGAAACAGTTTGATGAAAATCATATTTATATATACACTGATTTGCAGAAAATATTTATCTGGGACGAACAATGCAGACATCAACATCATCACATTGGAGCATTGAAATAGTGAGCCTCTGCAAAGCTGCGGGCCTGGAATACCAATCAGCATCAAACAGGGAGTCAAGTGCAGGACACAGCACTTATAGGATGCAGTCAATGAACCTCTCAGTGAGGGTATTGGCCCATACTCAAATTTACATGAGGAGGCCTTCTCTAGGCTTGCTTAGAGTGCCCCCTTCAGTCGCATCAATGGAAATTGAAACAGAAAATAGTAACAATAATCACAGATCATGAAAACGATGTCAAGTACTGCTGATCTTTCACTACTTGACACGTAACCCACCTGATTATGTTTATTTTTCATGTTGGTTGGATCACTAAAAAAGCCTAAAGTGAAATTAACACATGCAACAGAAAAGAAAAGTTTGCTTTTAGTTTAAGTCAAGTTTATTTCTGAAGCACTTTACCACAGCAGGACAGCTGAGCAAAGCGCCGTGCAAAACAAAACAGAAAAAGTCAAAATTCTTAAAGGAGTTCAGAGAAACAGCATAAAATAAAACTGTTTAGTAAATACTAATTTGTTTTGCCCTGAAGGAGCTCAGTGGGTTTGTTTTGCAGAAAGTCACATGATGCAGCTCGACAGGCTGAGGCATCACCACAATGGAAAACTGTGGTGTTGCACAGGAAGCATAAGGTGCTCCTGTGTAGGCGGTGCAGAGGTAGAAAAGGGCTGGTTCAGAAGTTAAGAGTGCTTACTGCACAACTATGTGCTTCTATTTTTAACCTGACTGTGGTCTTAACTTTCTAATGTTGATTGCTTGCACCAAAGTGTTTGTTTACAGCTAGCCAGTACCTGGAAGTCATCACCTGTCAACTTTAGATCGCAATGAGTTGATAGGGCCTTGAAAAGTATTAAAATGCTAAACTTTTTCCAAATATTAACAAGAACTCAAATACACTTAGTGGGATTTAGTTCCTGTTGCTGTATGGGACACGCCAACAACTTTGAGGCAGACAAACAATGTAAGTCTAGAACAAAAAAAAAACCAATAAACTGATACTTTTTTATTTCTATCGAAACCTCCTTCTTATCTTTTTTTCCCTCCTTTTTACAGCTTTCAATCATCTTAGTGACAGATTTTCCTTGAGATTTTGATACGTTTTTTTTTTTTTTTATCAGGACCATTCTTGCTCCACAACTTTTTATTTTCTGGTCATTCCGAGCAGTTTGGCATTGATGCCAAAATATTTCCATTTTTTTATTATGGACTTTATGCTGATCCAAAAGAGATGTTTTAGTATGTGCAATATAATCCACACTTCTTCAGACATTTGTTCCTGTTGATTTTATTTTGCACATTACTCTGCAGTATTACCTTTCACAACCTTCTGAGCTTATACAGTATTTGAATAACCATGAGAGTTTTTTGAAAGGGTGCTCTTGAAACAACATTTTAATGGTGGTGATTATGGTGAATGGTAAATGGCCTGTATTTGTATAGCGCCTTAGGGTTCTACAACCCCCCAAGGCGCTTCACAACACCATCTGTCATCCACCCATTCATACACACACGCTTTTTTAGGTAACAATAAGGACTCATCCTGTTTACTCAATTTTATCATCATTTTAGCCTCTGCATGGCAGTCATTTCTAACTATTGCTGCAGAATTTATGTCAAATATTTCTCAGCCTCCAGACCACTCTGCAAAACTGCTGCATCAGTTTTCTACTGGGATCATGGTAACAACCACAGAGTGCCATCTAGTGGACCATTGAAGAATAGCAGCAGATTGCTTTTACTTTACTAGGGAGAGTCGTAGTAGTGAAAAATATGAATACTTGAATTATAGCAGCAGTATTTACACCAGATCGTGATAAATTGGGTGACAATACATATCAGCCAATATGTTAAATATTTAAATGGCAGGTCAGTGATACCTGCTGTTATAAAACAAAGTTACTGCTTTAAGCATTTTTTTTATTATTCCATAATAAATGATGAGTCATCAGCAGGTCAATCACTGATGAGTCATTAGTTACTGATTCGGTATTAAAGGCTGACCAAACGTTAGGTAATCATTCAGGAATCATCAGCTAGTAAATTTAGTTTGGGGCTGGATGCAAAGCTTAAGGGTAACACTTTATAATAAGTGCACATTAATAAGCATTAATTACTCATTAGTTAAGCATAAGTTAATGCTAACTAATAATTTCTAAAGCGCCTACAAACATTTCTCATATTACTTAACAGCTTACAAGCACCACTATAAAGGCTTTATTCATGATGAAGAAGCTCCTATATAACACTTGTCATTCATGATGTTTCATGATCTATAAGTCATTCATTAATCATTTATAAAGGGTAAGTAAATGGTTAACATACCCTATATAATACTATAAAATACACATGCACTACACATATGAGTGTCTTACTAGATGCTTTCTAAACACTGAATCTCATGACTAGACCAGTCAGCTACTAAATGTTAACAGATGTCTTACAACACATTTACAATTGTCACTTAAAGGCTGCCAAAGTTGCAACTCCCTACCGACCAGCTTCTTTTTCAACAGATTATCTATTGATTCTTATAAATACATTAATAAACTAATTTAGGAAGTTACAGCCCATTTACTACTCGTTAGTAAAGTTTTTCGAGTGCGCTCATCTAAAGTGGGGACTACCTTACAACTTATAGATGTGAAAGTTTCCAAAATACATTGTAACAAAAAATAAAGGACAACACAGATACAGAAAGCACTTTATTTTTAAGACGCCAATCATAAAACATCAGGAGAATGCTTACAAATATTGACACACAACTGTTAATACAAAATAAAAATTGTCCTGAGCTATGAGCCAGTATTTGAAGTTACACAGAACAAGGCTTGATGCATACTTTTATGACCTGTATATATTTACACCTGCGCGATCATTAAAATAAGCATAGAATCCAACAGTAAAACCATAATAAAAGACATACAAAACAAAAATCAAGTGTGTCATTTTTTAACACCAATCAGCTAATCATCTGGACTACATAACTATATCTGACGTTTTTTTAATTTTTTTTTTTTGCTGTTAATGGTGACCTGTGACCACATTTCACATGTAAAAAAACACAAATCTAATCATTCTTTGTTTTAAGAGGAAGCAACTTCCCGGAAGACTTGTAGGCTTATATTTGTCCTCTATTTCTGGATCTGCACTGTGCTTCAGCACACTGTGTCGCAAACAATGATAGTTTATTTCAGGGTTGAAACAAAT
The DNA here is from genome assembly GCA_006937985.1 of Aphyosemion australe. Lineage (NCBI taxonomy): Eukaryota > Metazoa > Chordata > Actinopteri > Cyprinodontiformes > Nothobranchiidae > Aphyosemion > Aphyosemion australe. The sequence goes on from SSNS01000257.1 coordinate 948,722, forward strand.
ACTTGAATAATTTGATTAAATCGATTAAAAAAATCAACTTTTATTTTGTAAATCGACGCTTCCTTTACTTTCACTTCTGGGTTATACGATTTTTTTCCCGTGTGACCTTCCAATTATTTAACGCTACAAGTGTGCTTGTTTTGCTCATAGACATATCTGTCTGTGGTTTTGCTACTGCAGCTCATACCGTTGGCAGAGCAAGCAGCAGGGTGAATGCAAAAGGGATGATGACACCCAGAGAAAACCCCAAAAAGCTTCTAAAGTGAACATCTAGTAAGACACTCGTATGTGTTGTAGTAGGGTATGTTAACCATTTACTTACCCTTTATAAATGATTAATAAATGACTTATAGATCATGAAACATCATGAATGACAAGTGTTTTATAGGAGCTTCTGCATCATGAATAAAGCCTTTATAGTGGTGCTTATAAGCTGTTAAGTAATTGTCAGAAATATTTTGTAGATGCTCTAGAAATGATTAGGTAACCATTAACTGATGAGTAATTAATGCTTAATAGTGTCCACGTATAAAGTGTTACCAGCTTAGGTAATCATTACTGAATCATTAGTGGCTGATTGGGTATATTAGGTAGCTGAGCTACTGAATAGGAGTGACACACACCAGTGATAAGTTCACTCTCGACTTCATTCTATCAAAGAAAAATGCTATAAATGTTTCTGATAGGTCTAAATAATTTGTGCAACAATTTCAAATGATGATTAAACACAAATCACATCAGTGCACTACAGCAGCTAATCCATCAGATATTTATCAATGTTGACACATGAAGTGTTGGAGGTACAAGTTGTCCACCTCTAGTTTATAACAGTGAGCAGTGGGTACCTCACACTGTCCATGTTGGCCAGCGGTTTTTTAGTGTCCTCTGCCACAGTGTCACTAGAGTGTTCAGCTTCCTGCCAATTACAAGATGATGATGCTACCACAAACTGGTCGAACATCCATAAGACCAGTCTCCTCAGGTGTTTGCTTTGGCTCTTTTTTTACAGGTGCCTTGTGTTGAGTGTCCAGTCCAGATTGTTGTTCACCCACAGCCATCAGTGCATTTCAGATAGATTCACTTTATTCAAATGCATCCTCTGGAAGACAATTGAACATGTGAATGAAGTCTAGCAACAGGGGTGGAAAAAAGGTTTTAAAAATGACCAAAATTTGTTGTGAAAAATTCCACAAACTCAGATGCAGTCACAACCAACCTGAAACACTAAAGATCTTTTCATCTAAAACAAAACAAGGAGTTACAATTAAGCAATAATTGCATTTAAAAAAGTAAGATTTTTTTGTGGAAGTTAAATGATTGCATGCAGCTTTCACTTATTTCATGTTAAAAGCTGTTCATGGGAAAAAGAAACCACCACATTTTGGAGATAAAGAAACATACAGAAACTGTCACGAAAATCTAAATGCATCATCTGATAACATGGTTGGTGAGATAAATAAAACATCTCACTAAAACCACACGATGTATACATGTATTATGTCTTGTGAAAAATATAAAAAGACCTTGCTTTAAGCAAAGCAAATAAAATGTAAATAGATGGTAAATTGTAGGAAAGCAATAAGACACAAATTCAAGAGCTTGTTTGTTTAACATCAAATCCTAAAAGTGGACGTACTTGGATAATAAGATAACCATAAGCTTGAGGAGTTAGCATCCTAAAAAATACTAGTGTTGTTCTTTTCTATTTGGTTTTTCTGCTAACAAGAAAAAGTTGTTTGATATTTTAACTGAACATTTAAGTTATCTGTTGAAAATCTTGAGCCCAGTGACCCACAGCACTACAGCGATCACACCAATAATCAGTTGTTTTAGTCCCAAAAGCTTTTTCCAAATTTTGACAGTAAATGGTAAATGGCCTGTATTTGTGAAACGCTTTCTGGGGTTCTACAACCCCCCAAGGCGCTTCACCCATGCACACACACATTCACACATTTTTAAATGACAGTTTGGCAGCATTACTACAGTATTAGCTTTCAAAAGATTTTATTCATGTTTATAAGCATGTTGTACAAATAAAGACATTTAGCAAAAGAATCTATTGTTACAGTGCTGCCTGATAATAAAATGTATTATTTGTTTATTTATTTTTGCTTAAAAAGATGTGAGCACAGGTTAGCCATGAGAAAAAGCATATTATTCAGAACATTGAATAAAAAAGATCAGTGCAGCCTGTAGGAGCTTTTTCAGTGGCATTTTGTAAAGTGATGATTAATCCAGTCTGTCAGAAACATGCGGTCAGAAATCTTGGCAAATAACCTAAGTCTGGATCTGGGACCACCCAGATTGCTTAGGGCAGACACCACTCCATACACCTTTCCATCCTCACAGACTAACGGACTACCAGCGTCTCCCTGAAAGGAAAAACACAAAATGAAATAGTTGAACAGCAATGAACTGATTTGGACCAAGCCCCCCCCCCCCCCCCCCCCCCCCCCCCCCCCCCCCGCACACACGCGCGCACACACACACACACACAAAGGTAAAGAAATACCTACCATGTATGGTCCTTCATCTCCTTCAGAACAGTATAAATTATGGTCAGAGCATTCCTTGAGGTCAGTGAGTGTTACACTGACTTCCATGAGTTTAGAAGTCACCCAGGGTTGACTCATGTCTGTTGCTCCCCAGCCAGAGACGCTACAGGATTTTGGCAGTGAGCAGTCACACCCATCTGACAGAGCAACAGGTTGCACTCTGTAGCTGAAATTTACCTTGGACGATAACTAGAGGGAAAAGAGAAATGTCAAAGACCGTTGACATCAACATGAATAGCAATTATTTTCTCTTTTCATCCCCCCCATTTTGACTTAGTACAATTCCTTTTTAAAAATGATTAAAAGTATTTTTTGAAGAAAAAAATAATGAGAGTAGACAATTGATGTTCTACAAATGGGTATAATGGCTTTTGAAAAATATGAAATGTTATTTCTACCTTTAACAGCATGAGGTCATTTATAAATGTATCTTCGTTGTAGTCTTTATGAGGAAATGCATGTGCCACAGAGACACGCTGTTTAAGACTGTCATTACGGTTGTGAAGTCCCAGGAGAATTTCATAAGACCTAAACACAAACAAACAATAAATATATGGAAACAGTTTGGCAGCTTGGAGGCTTTCTAGAGTTTTTTTTTTTTTTTTGTTTAATTTTTCTTTTAGGAAATCTTAACTGAAGGTAAACTCACTTGGCTTGGCACTGGGCTGCAGTCATCACAAAGTATTCACTCAGGAGAAATCCAGCACAGTGACGTATTTCATTATTGTGCCTTGTTGTTTTCACAAACACCATGTAGGGTCTGCTGTGTGGGACAGCCTCACCACCTCCAATAATGCTTTCCCCTGTAGGAACTGTGTACAAGGTTTTAAGACAGTTTTGAAAAGATTAGTGAGGGAATTAATTTATTATTATGATTATTATTAATCATAATAATAATAATAATAATACATTCAAAAACATAAACATCCACCTTTACAGGTTTTAGATGCTTTAAATTATGCAGAATAAAACAGACTCACCCTGACCAGTAAAAGTCAGCACAAACATCAGAACAGCCAGGCTGCAGCAGATGAACATGGTGGGATCAGAATCTAGCTGAGCTACTGAAGAGGAGTGACACGTATCTGTGATAAGTTCACTCTTTATGTATCAGTGACAAAGAGGGAGGTGCTATAAATGCTGTTACTGATCAGTCTAACTCATTTATGAAACAATTTCAAATGATGAAGGCCTAAAATGCTTTAATACTAATTTTAAAACTAAATCACCCATTTCACTGTAATCATGAACATCAGTGCACGACAGCAGCAAATCCATCAATTCATTTGTCAACATGTGTTGGAGGTACAAGTTCTGCAATTAAGATCTTTTTAATTATTTTTGTGAGTAGTTGTTGTGATCTAATTTTCCTAAGTTGATTAATTAAACTATCTAAACTTTTCTCTTTTTTCTGTCACTAGTGTGGTTAACTCATCAGTCAGTCAGAAATCTGTACTTCCTGAAAGTCAACACGTAATGTGGTGGAAGTGTCTGTGTCACAGATATATAGAATATTTCCTTTAAAGATTTGCATGGATATACTTTTGACAATTCAGAAGCTGATAGTAACGAGTTATATTTAATGTAGTGCATTTAAGGATGGAAAAGGAGGAGGGACAAATGATTACCTTTATGGTAATTACTGCCTGTGTTTTCGTTTACAGCTGTTCTATCGTGTAGAAGGAAGTGCACACATGTATGATCTCTTGTTCCTGAGGCCTTGTTCACACAGCAGGTGTTATAAATCATGATAGACCCCTTAAGTGGTCATGAAAAATCACACATACACCTGTTTGGGTTCCTAAGTGTGTGGTGTCTAGCCACACGGCATAAGCTACACACAAACCAATTTCACACAAGAACATTCCCCATTCAGGTGACAAATCTTGTAAGATCAAATATAACGTGGAAGTACACACACATGGTGGAGGAGCGTGCAGTACTGATTGGCTACACATCACATTCAACAGGCAGCACGCTTGTTTGTCCCAGACCAAGACAATCAAACGTGTTTGAAAGCCTGGATTTCTAAGCACTCCCAACGTCCTTTTGAACAGACCAGAGGGCTTTTTAACACACCCCATTATCTAATAAGGTTATCTTTAGATCCATTAAGGAAATTGTGCACATTCTTAAGATTGTTGGAAAGGGAGGAGTGGGTCAGAAATCTGCGAACCAGGCTTTGGGAGGGACAAACTATTGTGAGGCTGCTCTAGGGGGAGTTATACATGTTTGGCCTGATTTATAATCAGAGCAGTCCTCATTTACTTAGGCCCAAGACCCAGTTCACATGACAAGATGATTATGCATATTTTTTTATCTTAATCCCTAAAGGGGATATGTTATCCTAAACTCACCTTTTGCACACTTTTTTGCTGCCAGTTTGTGTCTACTGCTGCTATAAACACTCACGCATCCATTTTCTGTCAGTTAGTGTTTTGATTTTAGATACATGAGGACCTTTTCAGCTTTAGTTATGTGTTTTATTCTTGAATGTGTCTCTGTTGAAGACCTGGTGGAGGATATTCTTGTTCCACAGAAAAACAGAGCTTATAAGATACCCAGACTAGAATTTAAACAAATCAATAATGAATCTGTAAAAGACATTTTGTTGAAAGTTCATTGAGGCTAGGAAACTATAATTTACATAAAACTCACTCAGCCCAGCAGTGTTGCAGTCTTTTCAAAATGTTCTCTCATGATGAGTATTATGAATAATGTTGGTCAATGTATAAACAAATTAAGTCCTAATTCGTCTGTCATGTGTATAAGTGTTCCTCTGCTAGCAGGCCTCCCTGACAAACAGCACATTGTGGAGTGATATATTACAGCACAAACAGATCCGTTAAAATAAAAAACTAAACTATAAACAAACATTTTCTATAGTTTTATTTGGGACAGACATCTCCAAATGAATCAGATTATTGTTCATGTTCTTGATTTCTGAATGTGAAGTCAAACAAACTGCAGATTATTTTGTTCACTAACTTCACTGTGAGTTACAAGAAAACCACCACATGGTGGCACATTAGACTAGCTGGTGTTATAACCTGCTCTAATTTAAATGGCCTCTAGAGGGCAGCTTCACTCATTTCTTTCAGGAATGAACAACCCAGAAAGTAGTGGTATGACATTTATACAGTATATTTATAATTGTATGAATGACTTGCATCAGCTAATATGCAGAATTACCTAATTACCTAATATTTCCTAACATTCTGAAAATAAACCATCATCTGTTATTTCATAGTAATCAACAAGTGCTGTGCTTTTTGCAGCATTTTGGTTAGTTGATGTGTTTCATTGTTTTTTTGTGTGTGTTTTGGAGAATTGATTTTGAAGGGAAAATAGATTTTTTTTTCTTTGATTCCTTGTTCCAAGAAAAGCACAGATAAATAAGAAAAAAGGCAATATTGTCCATTAGTATTCATTTAAAAAACATTTATTTTTAATTTGATATTTTCTATGCATTCATGCTTTGCAGTGTGCTGAACAAAAGAAGCTTTTGCAGAGTAAATTACTAAAACATGCTGCTTTATAAACTTTCCCAAATCAAGTATCTCCTGCATTATGTGACTAACACTTCTGCAGTTTACATTTAACTAGAGAATGAAAAAGTTTAATTTGAATGACCATCTTTATTTTTCACTGGAAGATTCCCTATGTAGGCCTAAATAAATTAATAAATGATAATAATAGTAATAATAATAATAATGATTACAGTTCAGTTTTATTGTTTAAGACAAATATCAAAACGTATGACTTGGGACTACCTTATGACAAAGCACAGCTGTAAGCCTCCACTAAAAGGTGCAAGGACATGATGCAGCAACCCATAGACCTGCTTCCATAAACACAAATGCATGTTGTTAGCGGACCACCATAAAACACACTCAAACACACACACACACACAAACGCATGCACGCACTTACGTACACATGCATGTACACACACGCACAAATATAAATATTCATGGTAAGATTAGAGTTCAGCTGAGCTACTGAAAAGGAACAAGCTTATCTGACAGTTTCATTTCCTTTATGCTTTGATCTCTCAGATAGGAGGAGGAGCTTTAGCTGTTTGCAGATGGTGTGATGATGATGTGGTGATGTGAACAGCATTCAAAAGAGAAACACCCCATTTTCAGAAGACCGTTAGATTTAGTTTAGTTTGCATAACGAACAAACAGCAAGGCCTCTGTGGGCATTTTGGTATAGATGTTATGAGTCATGTTATGGATCATTGTTTCAGTTCAGTTAAAATGTTATGCAACTTTGTGCTTGCATGGTTCATTCTTTTCAAACAAACATTTTATAAATAATAAAGGAGTAGAGGGTTTGATGTAAGTTAGGGTCTCTGTTCAGTAGATCAGCCTAAGTGATGATTTAGTCCTGATGGGCCGCAGCCTCCTGAACACATCCATGGATTTAACTGTCTGACCCAAAATAATAATCTAGCATCACATTAAATCTAAAAAACTGGCTGTGTTCTGACTGTGGGAAACTTTGTATGTATCAAGAAAAAAAAGTCTGCACGCTGTAACAGTCACTGATGTGCTGGGTTCATATTAGGTAGCACCACTAGGGGGCACCCTTAGCCTAAGCGTGGGTTCTGTTGCTAGTCCTCCTGATGTCCTGGTGTAGACCCTGTTATTATCTGGTGTTTCATGTAGGAAAGGAAGAAATACGGTTACTTCACCTGAGACTCTGTCTTCACAAGGCTTCTGTGAGTTTGGAAAATTAAAGAAACTGGAAGTTTGTGCTGCTGACTCGAGTATGGAGGAAGCTAATTACCATCAGCTAGCTCTCAACCACACAACGCATCACTGTGAGAAAGTCATTTTACAATTCTAGAGGTTAAAACCAGCTCATATATCTGATGAAAAACAAAAAAAATACAAAGTCTTGTCTTCTGAGTACTGGTTTTACGCCACAATCAGCCCCTTCCTCTTCACAATCTTAGCAAATGTACTCAGCATAGTTCAATATAAGCTGTATTAGTGAGAGCAGAAACAAACCAGGGTCTGGTTAGCAAATTGTGATCTGAGGAATATTTTTAGACTTTTTTCATCAACAACCTTGTTTAGGAAGCTACATCTATAGATGTGTGCTTTGACGTTTCTATTTTACATATCGTTCATTCATAAAACCACATGCTGCAAACTACTAATTATTATTATCATCAGCTTTCTCTGTCTGACTTACTAAGTACTGAAGAAGTGTATGACACAAAGTTTTTTTTTTCAATTAAGTGTGTTTGTTTAGATTACTATTGGCTCTGAGCCCAAATTTAAAAAGCAAATAAATGTTGTCATGTCTTTTTCAATGGAGGAAATTGGCAAAAATTAAGTCAGTTTTATTGAAGAAGGATTTTGAAAGACTGATTCATGCTTTTATTACCTCAAGGTTGGATTCGTTCAATGGCCTGTATGTCGGGGTGAGCCAGGGTTCTTTCTCCCACCTAAAACTGATTGCTCCTGCTCACCTGTTGATGGGCGCCCTCAGGTCAGAGCACATTTTTCCAGCGTTGGCTTCACTCCATTAGATGTCTGCTGTTTTTAGAGACTTTTTAAAAATTCTTCTTTTAATCCTTGAATGGGTTGGTAGTGATGGCCAAATGGAGCCTCATGAACCCAAAGGTTCATGAGGCTCCATTAATCATTTTTAATTTTAATAATGACTTCATTTCATTTTTAAGGTGTGGATGTCTGTGAACATTTGAACAGAATATTCTGATTGGTGTAAAGATGAATTCATGATATTAATAACAGGTCAGGATCTAAGGTGGGTCAGTATGAGTCATAAAACTCTGCCCTGGGTCTAAAGCCCTGCAGCTTGATTCTAGTTTGTTCCTTAAATTGTTGTGAGAGTTACGTAGTTTTGTAAGTTCTGCACACTCACACATTTAGCAGTGAGCTCTGCCAGCTGATTGGTTCTTTTGGTGACATCAGTTCATGTGGATAACTTTAACTCAACTATATCATTATAATGCTGTGTGTACATGCACCAGCCTGTAACTCTACTTTTATCCTCAAAATGCACCAGACTGATGCTTCTATATATAAAATATCCAAAATTTTCTTACAGGGGCATGCCCCTGCACCCCCTGAGACTTATCTTTCTTGACCTCTTTTCATGTCTGCTTTTTAGTGCTGGTGCACACCTTGTGGTAGGGTATAATAGCTGGGGGGGTGTCAGTTGCGCGTGCGCACAGGGGAGGGGGGGCGCCCCATTTTGTGTCTGCATACCCCTCCAAAAGTAGGTAGTTGCGCCCCTGACTAGTGGGTATGGAAAGTATTCAGACCCCCTTCAATTTTTCACTCTTATATTGCAGCCATTTGCTAACACAATTGGCCCAGCTGACAGACAGCCCAGCTGAGTAAAATTTCACCGGCCCAGCCCGGCCCGGCGAACAACAGAACCCGGCGTGGGTCAAACCGGTCAGGCCCGGCGGACGGTGGAGACCGGCGCGGTTCCGGACGTCCAGGCCCGGCGAACAACAGAACCCGGCGTGGTTCCAACCGGCCCGACAAACAGCTGAACCCGGCGTGGTTCAAACCGGTCAGGCCCGGCGGACGGCGGAGACCGGCGTGGTTCCGGACGTCCAGGCCCGGCGGACAACAGAACCCGGAGAGGTTCCAACCGGCTCGGCCCGGCAAACAAGGCCCGGCAAGGTTCATGCGCCAGAAACCAGGACAGGACAAACTACGTGAGTGGCAGTAGACCTGATGGTAAACAAAACAAACGATATTTAACGATAATATGGCGCCACCAAGGAAAGTGGAGAGACTGGAAGAAGACATCGAGGAGATAAAAACCGCAGTGAAACGGATATCAGGAGAAATGTCCGTCATGAGCAGACTGATGGATGAGATAACGGAGCTAAAACGCCTCGTTACTGAGAAAGATAAACTCATTGAGAAACTGGAACGAGTGGATGATTTGGAACAATACTCAAGAAAAGAGGATGTGGTGATATCCGGGTTAGTGACGAAGCATCGATCTTATGCAAGGGTGGTGGACTCAGGTGGAGCAAGCGGAGAAGATGCACCCCCCACTGAGCGACAAACACTGGAGCAACAAGTTACAGACTTCCTACAGAAAAAGGGCATCAATATTCAGCAGGATTACATTTCAGACTGCCACGCCCTTCCACTCAAACACGGTAAAAACCAAACACCCACCATCATAATGAGATTCACTAGCAGAAAGCACAAAAATGATTTACTTAGGCAGGCAAAAAAACTGAAAGGAACAAATGTCTACATAAATGAACATCTAACGAAAAATAATGCAGATATAGCCAGGGAAGCAAGACTACTAAAGAAACAGAAACACATCGTTGCTACATGGGTCTGGAACTGCAGGGTGTGGATAAGAGTGAAAGAAGGAACCAACATTGATGAACTCAAAAGATACAAAACAGAATAGAATACAGAGTATGATCAGTCAGGATTCCGAATTTAAAAAGAAAAAACCCATTTGAAATGGATACAGAAGACAAAATATATGACATTGA